>JABUQX010079930.1:0-12500 GCA_015478945.1 Trachelipus rathkii
AAGAGAAGATCTATAATCAGTTGCAAATATAATGTTGATAGACATAACTATATATTTTATACTCTGTATATATATATTATATATATATATATATATTTATATATAATATATATATATATATATATATATATATATAATATATATATTATATATATAATATAAATATAATATAATATATATAATAATATAATACACACAAAAATCAGGCGAACCTAGGGCTAGGAATAGTTACTCATAAGAGAGCAATACCCTAAGTACTTAAGGAATATTTGAATTAATTTAAAAAACACAACGCATTGTTACGTTTTCTGTGTATGGGAATTCCGGAATTTATAAGGCTTTTCTGACCATGGTGGTGTGAGGCTGGATTTATTTTTATCGAATGCACTTGAAATGGTTGCGAGTCTTTTAATCAGTCTTCTCATTGTTAAATCGGGGAGTAAACTTTTCTTTACCACTCCTGTCGCTCCAATAACTATGGGGCTAACATCATTTCTCCGGGGATTATTAGGAAATTGATAGGGGTAGTAGAATAAATCACTTAAAGAAGTGTAATGGAAAATTAGGTATGAATCTACAGGGACAGCGTGTGTTCAATTGTGTTACGCGCTGGATGGCATTTATTCCAATGTCTTAGAAGGTTTAATAATGTTGAAATTGTTGTGGGAATGGTTCATACTTAATAAACTAATGCTGCGCCGAGTGTCAACAATAACAATTTTAATTGAAGCTATTCTTTTTCGAAAGCCACAGATTTGTTACTGATTTTGTGAACCGTGTAACAATTAACAGCTCAGTGCGTATCATGATGTGTAATTCTTTAGTAGTTTATGTAAAGTCACAGGATGTGCTTTGTGTGATTCGTGTTTCTGTAGTAGAAATTAAGGAAAAAACGTTTCTTGGGTTGTGAATTGTAAGTAAATGATTCCATGTTCATAATGGAAAACAGAATGAGAAATCTGTGTTTGGCTTTTCTTCCACAGGTGGATTACTTACAAGCTGGTGCATTTAACTTTGGTAAAGAAGGACTATATGGTTGAGGTAAACAAGGGTTAGGTAAATTAGTATTAGAAGAGTTAAGGGTAAATTAGTATTAAGGTAAAAAGAGTCAGGTAAATTAGTAGTAGGTAAGCCTTGGTTAGGTAAATAGTGTTAGGTACACCAAGGGTTAGGTACAGTATTAGGTAAATACTGTTTAGGCAAGTCGGACTTAGTATCCTGAGAGTGTGAATGACTAGGGGGATACAACGGCATTGTTCCAGTGGATGTTGTATTTTGTTCCGTTTGTGGGAAAGAGATTTCACCGTAATAGTACATTCTTAAGTAGTATTTCAGTCGGAAGTGGAATAAATTAGAAATATGTGAAAATAACTTTAGATAATATATTGTTTTCGGTGGATGTTTGGGCAGCGTTTTGTTGAATATGGGAGGGTGCCTGAAAGAAACACTTTATCCCTGATGGATGGGTACGCTCCGCAAAAGGACCAAAATCATGACCTTGCGAACTTATCTGTGGAAAAGAATGTTGAGAACAGATTTACGTGTTTCTGCAGTCAGCTATAACGTGACCTTTCCTTTTTGTGCAGTAGCTAAAAATTTCCAGATATTTGTGCATTCACGCATCTGATGACGCGATTTTTAATGGCAAAAATCCACAGACAGGGTCTTAACGGTCATACAGAATCTAGGTTAGGATCTTTTAGGAAGTAAAAGCTCGATTATTTTCATGTGGGGAAATTTTTGATGAAAGATCGGATAGGTGTAAGACCACCCGAGCCGCGATAAGTTTAAAAGAAGAGTTGATAGGTTATGTTCTTAAAGAATGTAACTTTTTAGTAAGTTTGTAATGAGTGGAAAACCTTTAGAAGGGTAATTAGTATTGTTGATATTCTTTAATGACATGCTCTGTGTCGGGGATTATGTAAATGGGAAAATTTGAAAAATCTTTTTTATGGGTGTATAGGAATTCAACATACCCCACGATTATCGGACCAGGGTGTACGCCAATTTTTATTGAGCTCGTGACAATAATTTTATGTACTTCTCTAAACCTATTGTTCGTATTGTTTGTGGGCAAAGGCCTACATAAAAACTGAATGTAGTTCGGATAGAGATTCGATTGCCACTCATTGTCTAGACAATGGTGAGCATCGACTAGCACAGAAACGAATTCTAGGCCTGACTATTGGCAAACAACGAATACTCTCATTTTTGTAACGGCGAGAAGATTGAAATGTATGCAATAGGGATTCTTCCTTTTTCTCTCTTCCTCCTCATATCCCATTTGATGAGGGTCTCTCGAACAGAGAAATAATCCTATCGTCCTTTGTGACAAGACGATAGACATTAAGGAATGACACGTCACAGGTTTGTCACTGCCCGAGTAAATTTAACTCATTTGGTTGATAAAGGACTGTGGATCATGAAGTTGCAGTAAAGCTTCAAAATCCGTTAATATAAGTCTAAGAAAATTTGTACCATTATCTAGTGTATATGTAATCCAAGGTCTAACCCCGTTAAAGATTATGTGAATTCTTGGAGTAAAGAATTCAGTGTAAGATGCTTCTTCATCCTATCTATTTTTTTGTTTTAATGATGGGACCTGAGTACATATCGTGTTGTTTTGCGTTCATTGAGAAGAACTTTTGGTACAAATGGGAATTATGCTTAGTGTTTTACGTGGGTAACGACTTTTTGACTTTATTGGTAGGTATGGAGGATTAAAAAAACGATGTAATCCTCAATATGTGTTAAGAAAAATGATGTGATGGTTTAGGACCATTGTAAGTTCTGTGGAATATTGTGATGGGGTGAAGACCATTTTGGAATCGATAGACTATGTGGGGATATAACAATGTTTTTGAGATTAGGTTAAAGTGTGAGTAAATCCTATTTGAATCTAAAGAGTAGTTTCCTCATGGATGGGAAAATCAATCAAATTAGTGGTAGGGATCTCGGGAGACTCGGGCTCAGTGGATGCATCTGAGTGATCAACATTATAATTGTCACTACGGGGAACGCTTTTTCCAGTCATTTTTATGAACTGGAGTTTATAGTTTTAATACAAGATCAAGGAGTTCTTTCAATTTCTTTCAAAACTCGTTCAAACTTAAGAAAGAATGTTTCAGACATATTGATAAAGAATGATTAAGACAGTATGATGAGAGATTTATAAAAGAATACTGTCTTTATATTATACGTGTTTTGTGAAGTTTGGCAATGAGTGATCTAAAATCACAATCCAGTGGCAAGCAAGAGCACCGAACAAGACAGATGGTCCCTGTTTGGGCGCCACTTTTTATTTTCTTGTATTTATGTAGTGGAGACCAAGTGACGAGGGCATGAATAATTAAGGTCACTTGACCTCCAGAAGAAAACGTAATTAGTATTATCAAGATTATTATAAAATAAGTTAGAACTGTGAGAAAATTAAAAAGAATTTGTGATATCTACCTGGGGGAGATATTGAGAAGAGCCATCAAGTTTTAATCTACTGGCAGGGTGCAGGAAAGAGGGACCACCGGTTTGTTCCAAATGTTGACTGGTTTGTGTCCAAGTAAAAGAATAGATCACTTTTTAAATTGGGTAGAAGAGGAAAGAAAAAGAAGTTAAAGAAGATTTATTAATGCCATACATCTATCAAAAGTAGTAGAGGTAATGTTAATACATTCAATCAGTTATCCGGAAACTAGGGGATAGCCCTTAAAAAAAATGTTACGGGGGGGGAACCACAACTGTAACTTACGTTGGTTATAGAACAAGTTGTTTCAGGAGAACTGACTTAATATTAGCGGAAGTCTGGAAGTTCCAGACTATATTAAATGGGTCCTGGGAGGTTATCCCAGATTGATTTAATGGTCTGGGGAGTTACCAGATTAAGATCATTTTGTAAGCTAGTGATATTAATCTTGTGATGAAGATCAAGATGAGAGACTTAGAAGTCCAAAATGAAAGATGGAATCGTTCGAGGAGGTGGCTAAAAACAAAACCCAAGATGAAGATGATGTCTGGTGAGGTAAAAACCAAACCTAAAGACTGGCTGGAGTAAGATCAAGACCCAAAAAAGAAAATTCCGGCAATGATATTCTGCCAAAAACAAGAAGATATCTAGGGTACCAATGCGTAGGACGCAGAAAGACAGAGCTGCGCCAGGATAGATGAAGAACGGACCTAAGAAGATAAGGAGCCGCTATAGTAAACGAAGGTAAGAATTAGCTTGGAGAAGGGTTGAAGTAGAAGTTATTAATTTATGAGTCATTGGATGAAAGAATTAAGAGTGAAGTTAGTTATGTATAGCGTGAGAATTTTAAGAAAGATCATTACCCCTAGACACGATAATGAGCGTCTGGTGGGAGGGGTCTTGTGGGAAGTAGCGTCGAAGCAGAAGTGAGGTCGTTTGATGAAGTAATGCAACCTTGGAAGAGCTGTGAGAGTCAAAGAGGCAGAGAAGGGGAAAATGATGGAATAGTTCATGTACTAACCTTGGGTAAATTAGATGTGGGACCTTAGAAGGTTTATAACATGATTACATTAACCTGGAGAGATTGGATTGTATGATGTTGAGTGTTTTCCATACTTTGCGTAGATACATCATACATCAGTGATTTGATGGAACTAACAGCATCAATACATTAAGTTCTTTTACAACTATTGTGTATATTAATGTTTATATATTAAATATTAATACTTAGAAAAACATGGGGATGTCTACTGTAAAAGAGAAAAACTGATTTAGTAAACCCATTTCAATAAAACCACGAGAAGTAATTGAAACATTAATAAAATTATATTTCTTAAATGGCATTCATCACCTTATAACCAATGGGTTTCTTATTCCGGTTACGGAATAAGTTTCCATTATGGTGTTTTTTCACCATACTAACCACACCACTATATTCTACGTATTATACAACTAAGTGAATTTTTACCTGGACTCCACAATTACCTCTACATATATATTTTGACAAAAGGTCTTTCATAAGCGATTTGGGTAATGGAGGAAAAGGTTAGAGGGAAGCACTGGTAGTATGAAAAAATATACTTGGTTTTGTTGTTTTCAGGACTGAACAATATTTTATTCAATTTAAAAAGTTGATCTACACTTGTATTGCTTAATTCTTAAATAATTAGATTTGATAATTTTTTATTATATTTTCAGATATAGACAGTGTTTTGACCTTGAAGGGGAATCTGGAATCGTTGTCCGGGGAATTGGGTCCATTGTGAGTCTTGCTCGTATTTGTTATGATCCTTCTTCACTTGGTGTTGGCAATACTCATTCACCTTCTCCTTACGGAATTTGCAAATATTGAAGGAACCAATCAAGAGAGTATGTATTAAATATTTTTCAATTGTGTGTAATATATATATAATATATATATATATATATATATATATATTATATTATATATATATATAATATATTATTAATATATGATAGTATTATATATAATATATATATATATTTATAATATACTACAATTATATATAATATATAATATATATATATATATAATATATATAGTATATATATATATAATATATATATATATATTATTTTATATATATATATATATATATATATATATATATATATATATATATAAAAACCCTCCCCTACTATTCTCTCTATACCCTTAATATGGGCTCCTCGCAGTCAAAAAATCCACCCTTGGACTTCACAGCTGCGGATCTCACTGTGGTATCTCGACAATGTGTAGCTCATCCCTTATGCCGGGCCCACAACCATACTCCCACGCAAAACTCCGCTATTCACTCCTATTATGTGTAAAAATAAATGGAGTTGAAAGTGATTGGTTTAATATTAGTAGCGGAGTGAGACAGTGATGTGTTTTGTCTCCTTGGTTATTTAATTGGTTTATGGATGGGTTATTTAAGAATTAGGGGTTGCGGGGGAAGGTGTTAGAATGATGTAGAATGAACGAGAGTGGCGGGTGCCCTGCTTATTGTACGCGGATGATTTGATGTTCTGTGGTGAATCTGATGAGAGTGAGAGGATTGGTAGAGGGGTTTTTGGCAAGGTGTGTAAAAAGAGGGATTTGAAAGTGAATGTAGATAAAAGTAAGGTTATGGTAGTGAGTGAAGAGAGTCTGCGGTGTGAGTCTTATTGTTTGGTGAGCAATTGGAACAAGTAACTGTTTAAATATTCAGAATATATGTAGGATGAAAAGGAATGGATGAGGCGGTGTAGTAGAATAGTTGTGAATGGTAGAAAGGTGGTTGGTGCAATTAAATCCTTGTTGGATTTAAAGGGACTAAGTCTTGAGTGCACTGGGGTTTTGCATGAGGGTATGTTGTTACCTGTGTTAATGTATAGTAGTGAGACTATGGTCTGGAATAAGAGATATAGATCTAAAGTACAATGTCTTCAGATGGACCATCTTAGGGGGGTGTTAGGTGCCAGATGAATTGATAAAATGAGGAATGAATGTATTATGAAGTTGTGTGGTGTGAAGAAAGGCATAAATGAGAGAATGAACAAGAGTACATTGAGATGGTTTGGTCATATGGAAAAGATGGATGATATTCAGTTGATTAGGCGGATGTTAATTTAGTATGAATGTGTATAGAAATGGGGGCGGGGGAGGGGAAGTGTATTGTAAATGTTAGAATAGTAGGTACATGGCTGGTGTAACTTTTTTTTTTCCTTCTTGGCGCAGGGGGTTGTTGTAATGTTTGGTGTAAGGGATTTGCTGTAAAATTGGCAGCCTATCATATCAAGATGAGCCTCTATAGGAAGGATTTTGTTTTGGTTTGTAAATGGTGGAGGGGGGGCAGCCTGTTATTATTCTGAGAGCTTTGTTTTGAATAGCCTCTAGTTTTTGAATGTTGGATTGTGATATCGTGGGAGCTCAAGCGGGCGATGCATAGTTGTTTAAGATTGGGCGGATATATTTTCTATATACTATTGAGAGAACTCTTTGTGTTGGCCAAAGGTTGTTCTGGTTAGGGTTTTCATCGCATTCAATTTATGTGTATAGGTAATATTGTTTAAGTGGTGGGTGAATGCCATGTGTGGATCAAAAGTTAAGCAGAGGATGGTGGGATATTTAATGAGGGGAGTATGTTGTTTGAAAGGATAAATGTTGGGTAAATGTTTGACTCTTTTGTTAGGAGTGAGTAACGTGATAGAGGATTTTTGAGGAGAGTCTGTCATTCTGTTTGTTGACAGCCATTGCTCCAATTGGTTTATGTATTGCTATAGTTCTTGTCTTGCTCTGTTTAGGTAGAGACTTTGGGCTGTAATTGTTAGGTAATCTGCATAACTATTGATTTTTATAGAGGAGGAGGTGAGTTGTGGTAGATCGTGCATAAATAGATTAAAGAGAATTGGTGATAGGATGGCGCCCTGGGGGACGCTATTATTTAATATTTAGGTACGAGAGGTGTGACACCCTTGTATAACTCTAGCTGTGCGACCGGATAGGACGTTTGGTGTTAAAACTTTTATTTATTAGGAGGTGACTTGGAACTGTGTCGAATGCTTTATCTATATCTATTGCCACCAGGAGAGTGCGAGAGGATGGTAGATTTTGGTTGAAACCTGTGAGGATGTTTTAGTGTCAGGTCGGTAAGTATTGGTGTAGTGGAGTGTTTTGGTCTGAATCTATGTTGTTCATCTGAGAGGGATTCTATTTAGGATCAACCTCTCGAAAACTTTAGATATAGTAGAAAGTAATGATATAGGTCTATATCAGGCAGGGGTGTTGGGTGGTTTATTAGGTTTTAGTATGGGGATTATGTGTGCGTGTTTCCATAATGGTGGGATGGTGTTGGTTTGCTAGGCGGTGTTTAATACTGCTATGGCTTTAGTTCCAAGGTATTGGAGGTGGATGTTGGATATTTTGTCTGTCCCTTCTGATTGTGAATTTTTGAGTTTTTTGATGGTGTTAAGTACCCCTTGGTTGTTCTTTAATTTTTTTTTAAGTCGTTTAGTTGTTAATCTGTTTGTGGGAGTTGTAGGTTTATGGCTGATTTTAGATTAGTGTGATTTAAGGAGATTGCTTTGAGTTTTAGGGCTTAGGATTTTATTGTTTTGTTTACAGATGGCTTTGTGGGTTGGTGGAGGCTGGGTTTGTGAGGTTTGAATTTTTCTTATTGTTTGGCGTATTTTTGTTGTGTTTGTTTCATGGTGTATTGTTTGTGTATATTGTTGCCAGTTTTTATTTTTGTTAAGAGTTAAGTTGTTTTGTTCTATTGTTGAGGTCTATGATTTGGTTTAGGTTTGGTTGTGTATTTTGTGGTAGGGAATTTCTTTGTTTTATTAGGGTATCTATTACTGGAGAGAAATTAGGAATGAAATGTTTGATGTAGCCTTGGGGGGGGATGTATTTTTTGGATGCCTTTAAAAAGGTTTTATTGAAGTTTTGTATTGCTTTGTCGAGAGATATGTAAAGTTTGTGGTTTGGAAAGAATGTAGTTTTTGTTCTATTAAATTAGTGTAAGCCTGCCAGTTTTCTTTCCTATAGTTAGTGTAAGTCTTTTTAAATGATATGTGTGTGTGTGGGATGTTTATGATTAATTGTGATCAGTATTGGAATGTGATCATGGAATGAGCATGAATGGTTTACCATGTTGCGGCGAGTTGAATTTGGGGGGAACAAAAAAGTGTCAGGGGACGTGGTGTTCTGATTATGTTGGAAGGGTTGTCATGTGAGCTGGTTTCTGTTTTTGAGAATGCCGAGTGTGTGTAAATTGTTTATGAGAATATCACCTCTCGGAGAATGTGTATCTGTGTTGACTGTTGAGCCATGCAGGATGATGGGCGTTGAAGTTCCCGGCCAGTATCAAATTGTTATATTGAGTTAGGGATGATAGGTCAAGGACGTAGTTCTGAGGGCAGAGTTCAGAGATGGGGTAAGGGATATGGACATTAATTCGATTGTATTTTTTTTTATTGATTTTAACCTCTATTGATTGGAATGGGGAGATTTGGTCGTTGTTCATGATTTGTTGTGTATGGCATGTGATGTTACGGAATTGAATGTTTATATGGATCAGCATAACTAGACTATTCTTTGGTGGGTCTTTATCTAGTCTTAGTGTTGTGTAATTGGGAAAATCTGAAAGGTAGGTGTTTGGTTTGAGATTGGATTCCTAAATTAGTGCAATGTGTATATTAAAATTATTTAATGTGTGGAGAAGTTCATTATGTTTATTCTTGATACTGTTTATATTTAATTGAAATATTTTGATTGAGTTATTATATGGGTGGGGGATTTGAATTTTTGTGTGTAAGTTTCCGCATGGTTGGCAGGACCATGCTGGGGAATATTGACCGAGGGTTTGTAGATTAGTACACCCTATGTGAAACCAGAGTTTGCATTTATTATAAAGTTTTGAGGTTTGCTCTCAAGTGAAAGGTCTATCGCAATTTGGGCAGATAAATGCCCTGGATTAGATTCTATATCACCGGCTAATAGAAGGAGTTGGGACGCGTATACCTGTCTTAAGCGCCCCAAGTATAAAAAGGTGGAGTATTTATACAGGTAATTCTGGGCCCACCTGCCGAATGCCGGGTGCCGTCGCAGGATCGTACCTCCCGCAGGAGTCCAGGAGGGGCGTGGTTCTTTGAAATCAGAGATCCCGGCCTCTTCAAACATCTGAGATGAGCTCGGAAACCTGGACCCTAGTTTGTATTTCTGCTACAAACAGGCTAACCACATCTGAAACATACATATATATACTGTATATATATATATCTATATATATATATATATATATATATATATATATAATATATATATATATATATATATAATATATATATATATATAATATATATATATATATAATATATATATATATATATATATATATACGGTAAGTATATATATATATATATAATATAATATATATATATATATGATAATATATATATATATATAATTATCATATATATATATTATATATTATTATATATATATATATATATATATAAGTAATTAAATTTCTTTCTTTTCTTTCTCACTTCCTCTTTGGACCCAGATTGGGGGCTAAGGGCGTGTACAAGCCATCAGAAATAGAAAAGCAGTAGGAGAACATGACAAACTGTCGAACAGAAAGCCCAGCCTTAACCGCCCTTCTGAACCATTAATTAGTGAGAGCTTGTCACAGACAAGAAAATCCACCTAGAGCAAATTCATGGGACCGCCGCTGACCCTCACTCTGGTATTCCGTCAATGTAAGGTTCATCCGTTGGCCCAGGTGGGCCACAACCATGCCCCCCATACAAAACCACCCCATTCACCCTTCCTATCATGCACCTTTATTCTCGCCTCTGCCAATACTCCCTTTCTCTCCTTCAGAGCATTCGTTCACCGCCCTCAATCACTTCTCTTCGGTCTCCCAGCCGGTCGTTCCCCACCACTCTCCAACTATACATTGCCGCTTAACCAACCGGGCTATTCATCATCCTTTCCACATGACGCAACTATCTAAACATACTTTATTTATTCTCTATTTACCCTTTTTCACACCACACAACTCTCTACTACGTTCATGCCTCACTTTATAAATTCTTTTCACACTAATATGCCCCTAATTGTCCATCTGAACACATTGATATATATATATATTATAAATATATATAATATATATATATATAAAATAAATATATTATATTATATATAATATATATATATATATATATATATATATATATATATATATATAAAATATATATATATATATATATATATATAATGGTCACTATGCTATTTATTTATAGAGAATAGAAAGAGATCAATGATCTGGTAGGATCCTTGACCTTAGTTTCATCCTTTTCTACCATCTTAAATAATGATCTTGTGAAAGAAAAACACAGATGTTAGGTTTCTTATTATTAAATTGAAGGCAAAATTAAGTTTATTTTCTACTTCTGGTATGTCTTAAATTAATATTGTCTTCAATGGGAGAAAACCGAAGCAGTGCTTTAACTTTTGTTTATTATTAAAAATACAAAGCAGCCAATCATTTGTGATGGAATAATTTTTTTGTTAAAATATAATTAATTTTCAAAATTTAGTTGTCAACATTTTTTATAGATGAAATACTAAAATTTCTTTTTCATTGTCTTCTTTTCTTAGTTTTAAAATAGCTAAGGAGCAGTAGTAAGGATTCATAAAAATAAATAATTTAAAACTTTAAAAAAATATATATATTTTTAATTTTCAACTTAAAAAATGTTAAATTCTATGTTCTTTTCTACCCTTTGTATATTTTCCTCTTATTTTAATGCAGTTCCCGACACAAAAAGATAATAATCCAGATTGTACTGAACACTCAATAAATAAAATTTTTAAATTCTTTTTAATCTTTTAATACTCATGAATCATGATTCACCAAGCATATAAAAATTGGTTCATTAATTGTTCTCTTTAAATCATAATACTAGTAATAAGTATGAAAATAGATTTTTTAAAACATTTTAAAAACAACTATACATTGTTTTGTGACCTATACTACTCTAAACTATTCTAATCTATGAACATCAGGTGATTTTGGTTAGCTTACTTATTTGAATCAGAATACTTTTTTTTTTTTATCTGAAACTGCAAGAGATGGTAGAAGGAAGGAAATTAACCTTGAGGAACCTTAGTTTTGTCAACTAAAATTTCCAATATATTATTATAATTATTATTATTATTATTATTATTATTATTATTATTATTATTATTATTATTATTATTATTATTATTATTATTATTATTATTATTATTTTTATTATTATTGTATTTTAGTTTTTTTTTATTTTTTTTTCATTTTTTAATTTTTGTTGAAATATATCACTATAAAATTATGAATGAGCTTGAAAGATTGGAAAAAAAAAATTTTGATCATAGCTGTTTAACATGGCTGAATATATTATAATATTTTATGAAACTGCAATATCTTTATATGATATTCATATTTTATTAGGCACACATTTTATTTGTTATTTTTATATATTTGATAATTTAAGAGAAATTATGTGGTGATTTTCCTTACTTGGACTTTACTGTGATTTTAACCTAAAATTATTGTGATCTCTGCACTCATTTTCATAATTATTATTATTATTATTAGCAACTATCTTTCTACTGTTGTTGTTATATTGAAATGTATATACTAGTGTGCTTTGCTTTCAGCCCAGTACAAGTTGCTTCTGATATATTTTTGTAGTACTCTCTTCCATTATTTCTTTTCGTGTTTTCATATTTTCCTTTTCATTGTACATAGTTCTAACTTGTTAAGTTGCATGAGTAGGAGGTAAAATTTAGTTTGTGTTAAAATTTTTATGACGTAAGTTTATTGGTGTTTGATTTCTAGAAATATTTATTCTATTTAGTAACCTCCATAAACATAAAAAAATTCTTCTAATTTCTATCATTATTATCATTATTACCTTAGTTTTCCTGAAAGGGCAATCTTTTTAGATTCACTAGTTAATTATTAATCATAATATAGCTTGGGATTTTTTTCAGTTTTTTCAAGTAAAT
>JABUQX010079932.1:0-7500 GCA_015478945.1 Trachelipus rathkii
ATACATATATATATTATATTATATATCTATATATATATATTATTATATATATATAAGGTTATTGTTATAATTATTGTTCTAAATTATTGTGGTTATATGTTTGGGTTTGGGGTTGTTGTGATTGAGCAGTTGAGTATATATATATATATATATATATATATATTATATATATATATATATATATATATATATATATATATATATATATATATATATATATATATATATATATATATATATATATATATATATATATATATATATATTATATTTTATATATTATATATAAATAAAAAAATTATATATATATATATATATATATATATATTATTATATATATTATATATATATATATATATTTATATATATATATATATATATTACATATATATACATGATCTTGGATGTCAATCGCTGTAGACGAGGTGGAAACTAGAAAGGAGGGGGAAAAAAGAAGTATTAGAAGGAAGATTCACAAGAATATGGAATATCTTAAAGGCTTATATTTTGAAGAGATGTAAACATGAGAAGGATACTTTCAAAGTACTTTGGGAATTGAATTTTAAGAAGAGAGTACAATAGGGTCTTAAGTTTCAATAACTAGTAAAAAATTATATTAATGAACCAGAATTTCAAAAATTTTAAAGTATTTATTTTTAAATTATTATCATTTAAAATCTAAGATGGAGGAGCAACATTTTTTTCGACTACATTTCTTTTAATTATTTGGAATAAATTGCAAATTTAAAAAAAAAAAAGAGAAACTTGAAACTTTATGTACTAGAAAAAGTGAAGCTGCTTTTCGCGAAGTCGTCGAGTCATAGGAAGAAAATATCTTAATTCTCTTCGCCTGATAGCAAGGGGCTGAAAACCCCCTTCTATCATTTGTTTCTTTTCGTGAATTAACGAAAAAGTTTGAAAACTTATCAGCCACCAAAAACACCCTGCAGCCATGTGGGATATGGTTTTTGTATAAATAATATATATATATATATATATATATATATATATATATATATATATATATATATATAGTATATATATGTAGTGATTTATGTTATATATTTATTATATATATATATATAGCAGTTATAGCATATATATATATATATATATATATATATATATATATAAATAGTATATATATATATATATATATATATAAATATATATATATATATATATATGACCTGTTATGATTACGACTCCGCCAGTTTTGATATTTGTTTTGTTTTTGTTTTTTCATATATTTCGAGTATATGATCCTAACAATCAATTTAAGTGGTGACGGACATGATTCAAAAATATATAGGACCTGTTACGTTTTACGACTCGTCAGTTTTAATTTTTTTTTTTTTTAACTGTAATACCCAAAATGTAAACCGCAAAGATGGCAGGAGTCGGGGCCTCTCGGCCTTCCGGGGAAGGACTATTTCCCTTCCTCCGGGGAGGGTCTCCGAACCCCCGCTCTTTGGTATTTGGTGGCGGGGGTTCCTCCGCCCCTCGCCTACGGGGTATGGAAAACATCCCCCTGTCCCCCGTCGGCTCGAGCCCCCTAATATTTTTTTATTTTTATTTTTATTTTTCGTTTTACATTTTTGTAATAAGCTTTATATGCTGATTCCAAATATGTAATTTGTTTTCTGTAAGTGTCATACTTTTCGAGATATTTCATATTTTGATTTTTTTTTACATTTATGTAATAAGCTTTATATGCTGATTCCAAATATGTACTTGGTTTTTCTGTAAGTATCGTACTTTTTGAGATATTTCATTTTTGAATTTTTTTTTATATAAATGTGATTTTTGAAAAATTATTTAAAATATTTCTAACTTTTGAATCATGTCCGTCACCACTTAAATTCATTATTAGTATCATATCCTAGCAATATGTTAAAAAATACAAAAAAAAAAAATCAAAACTGACGGAGTCATAAAACATAACAGGGCCTATATATTTTTTTTTTTTATTTTTTTTTTTTTACAGAGATAAACACCGTCACTCACGGGCAGAGCCCTAATCAAGGAGGAGGTGTACTCGTTTAACGTCCGAGCAGGACGGAGCCAAGCCCAAGGAGAGAATAGCTCACATTCTCCCACCCGACCAGTTGCGAACCTGGGACCCTCGCTTTGTTTGGTGAGTGCTCTAACACTGAGCTATCGGGCACTTTTATATAAATAAATATAAAATACATAAAAAAAATAAAAATATACACATACATATATATATACATATTATTAGTATTACTATCATTATCATTATTACCGACACTATTATTATCACTGTTACCACCATAACTACCATCACTATTATTATCATTATCGTTATTATCACCATCACTAATATTATCATTTTTACTATCATTACCATCACTGCCACTATCATTATCATTACCATTATTAACATTAGCACCACTATCAACATTATTACTATATTATTACTATATTATTATTATTATTATTATTATTATTATTATTATTATTATTATTATTATTATTATTATTATTATTATTATTATTATTATTATTATTATTATTATTATATATATATTATATATATATATATATATATATATATATATATATAATATATATATATATATATATATATATATATATATATATATTATTATTTTTATTATATATATATATATATATATATATATATATATATATATATATATATATATATATATATATATATATATATATATATATATATATATATATATATATATATATATATATATATATATATATATATATATATATATATATATATATATATATATATATTATACTTTTATTATTATTATTATTATTATTATTATTATTATTATTATTATTATTATTATTATTATTATTATTATTATTATTAGGTAAGTTTTGAAATTTGTTTAATCAATTTCGCAGAATGATGAATATTGCCATTTCATTAATAGTGATTATAACACTAAGGGCCGCTTTCCCCAAAATTTCTTAATCCTAGCTTAAGTTATCTTAGTTTAATTTTAATCTGACGTTTAAACGGGCATTCGCTTTCCCCAAAAAATTACGACCTCGGTTTTGTTTATGCCAAGTTTAAGAACTTTATTCTAACTTGTAGCAAGGTTGGCAATCCTGTACACTATAAATAGAAATCAGCTGATCGATCATCTGTGATAATCTTATTAGCCTTCCGTTTTCAGTTTTCACTTTTCAAAGCCTATTTCTCGATTGCCGTAATTTTTTTTATGAAGGCATATTTTCATCGTTGCTCAAATGCATGTTTCAAACTAATATTCGATATAATTATGGAAAATAAAATGACTAATGAAAGCAAAGAGACGGTCATAAATTTTGCTCAACAAGAGCGGTTTGTCTAAGGTGAATCTGCAAGAATATAATTGAAAGCAAAACATTGAAAGGAAAGTATAAGTTTAGTGATGAGAAAAGTTACTTATTGTAGATTGTATAGGCCTAGTCAGCCAAACTTTATCAAAAGTACTGATCTGAAAATATAGAATCATCTTGGATATACCAAAATCAAAGGATTGCTGTTAGAATTTGACACTCACTTCAATTATTCATGTTAATCAGAAAATGAGAATGAAGTAAATGTGCAAACAACTCAAAATAGTCTCAAAATATATAGAATCCATAATTGATGATTTATCCAAAGTTAGTGATGAAGAAGGCTTGTATAGGCTATAAGTACTTTCACTGATTCTTCAGAAATTTTGTTGATTGCTTATCAGATTCAAAAAATTTCCAAAGCTTGGGTCCAGAATATTCTGCAAATAATTTGGAAGGGAAGAATACAAGAGTTGGTTCAGATAAAAAACTTATAAAAAAAAAAAAAAAAAAAAAAAAATAAATAAATAAAAATAAATAAATAAATAAAAAATAAATAAAAAATAAATTAATGAAAAATAAATAAAAATAAATAAATAGATAAATAAATAAATAAATAAATAAATAAAAAAAATAAATAATAAAAAAAAATAAATAAAATAAATAATTTTTTTTTTTTTTTTTTTTTTTTACGGTTATCACCACCGCTCACGGGCAATGCCCTATTCAAGGAGGGGGTGTTAAAAACAACAAAAATTCAACTAACACAAACTACGCAGATGAGCACAGACGCGGGCTTTAAAGTGAGGGAGATTAAATTGAGTAGGAAACACAGAAGATGGAAGAGAATTCCACAGAACAGAGGTGGCAGGAAAGAAGGAGGCACCGCAGCGAACTAGTCTGGAGTTGCTGATATCAACACAAAACTCATGTAGCTGACACAGCACCCTTTGTGCTACGAGGGCGTCTTTTAAAGGTGGTGGCATCAGCGAGTGGAAAGTTCCCCTCGAGCACTCTGCCGCTACGGTACTCCAGAAAAGAGATAAAGCACCAACATCAAGCCAAAGTAAAGATAGAGGGCCAAGTGAACTAGAAAGAACAGGACAGTTGATAAGTCTTTTTGCCTTTGACCCGAAACTCTATCCAAAAGCCGGGTGAAACCTGAGTCCCCCCAGATATGAGAGCAGTACTCCATACAAGGCGGATGAGGCCCTTGTATAACTGAGTAACTGTGAAGAGGAAAAAAAGTCTCTGCAGTCTAAACAGAACTCCCAGCTTTGAGGCCGTCTTAGCAACCGTTGTGATGAGGTTTCCAAGACATTTTTGTTTATGTTAAGTCCAAGGATGTTTATATTGTCGACAGAGACGAGAGAACTGTCGAAAGAGATAGGGTGCTAGAAGGTGTCTTGATATGAAGAAGTTGAGTTTTTTAAAGAATTGAATTTCCCAAAGTCAGACGATCCCACCCGGAAATTCTATCCAGATCAGCGAGAATAGAATCGCAAATATTAAGACGAGAAAAGTAAATTTAGAAGCAAAAGGAAGGAGCAGAACGTCGAGTTGGAAGAATGAAGCGTTTGAGTCATCGGCATATGAGTGAATAGAGTTAAAGTGCAGGTGAGAAGATCATTACTGAAAAGTAGGAATAAAGTAGGAGATAAGACAGAATCCTGAGGAACAATACACTATTGACAGAAAAGAAAGAAGAAGTCGCCCATCAACAACAGCTGATATTGAGCGGATTGAAAGAAAAAGCTAGACATAAGTAAGCAAAGCAGAAGGAGGAACCCAAAGGAGGGGAGTTTGGCAGTGACGCGTGCCATACCTGGTCAAATGCTTTTGATATGTCAAGCGCCACCACGCAAGTCTCCCGTAGTTCCTGTATGGGCGGAAAACCATAAATCAGTAAGATATATATCGCCAGTAGACCTCGAGCGCCGAAAGCCGTACTGGCGACTTGGAAAGAAGTGAATGAGATTCCAGATGATCTAAGAAATGAGAGTTGAGAAGGGTTTCAAAGATCTTAGATAGAATACAAGTAAGAGCTATTGGGCGATAGTTAGGGATCAGAGTGGCTTCCTTTTTCGGAATAGGTTCGACATATGTGCGCTTCTAACACTGAGGGAAAGTGTTAATACTGAGATACAGAGAATATAGTTGAACGAGGGCGGGGTCAGCACGGAAGCACACTCCCTCAAAACTCGGGGAGGAATGCCATCCGAGCCACCCGCCTTCCTAACCTTCATAGATTTCAGAAGCCCAGCACCTGATCGAATGTAATCACAGGCAAGGCATAGGACACCTGAGAGGAGGAGAAGGAGGAGGAGGAGGAATGCCAGAATCGTCCAGGGTTGAGTTAGAGGAAAATAGGAGGCAGAAGAGATTGGCCTTTTCAGTTGAGAATTAGGAATACAACCAAGAAAATGACAAGAGGAGGAAAGACAGATTTACAGAAGTTGTTAGAGATGTTTTGGCAAGAGGCCAGGAAAGATTATTTAGTAGGAGAACCAAGGGAGTTGAAGTGACTTTCTGTTTGATGGAAAGCCTCGCTTTGCCTGTCGAAGAGTATCCCCAAACGATTTCTAGCAGAATGAAAATTAGCAAGAGTGATGTAGGAGAACGAGAATTTTTCCACCCCTGATACGCACTGTCTCTAGCCTGAATGGCCAGAGAACAAGCATGATCGAACCATGGATTATGAGAGAAAGATTTACCGAAGAAGGAATAAACCTCCATCCCATCAACGATTACAGGTCCCACCTTATCGGCAGAAGTTGAAGCGTCACCAGAGACAAAGCAGTCAATTTCAATTATAGCTAGCGTAGAAGCAACGCAATTCCCATCGGCCCGATCAAAGTGCCGAAAAAACGTAGGCAGGATGGAGCTGTTGGAGAAAGTATTAAATTAAGAGATATAAGGTTGTGGTCAGATTTACCAAAAATGGGAGCGAAGGTGGTGTATTTGTAGAGAGAAGGACTTGTGGTGAAACATAGGTCAAGTGTGTCCAAGAATTGGTTGTGACGATCCGAATGTGTGTGGGTTCTTTAATTAGTTGTTCATAGTTGAGAATGCTAAATGATTCGGCCTCCTTCCTCACCTAAATCAGTATGAGAGGAACCCAACCATTCAGTGTTGTGTACATTGAAATCCCTAAATAGAGGACCTCAGTATTTGATGAGAAGAGGTAACAGTCTCGTGAGAAGTAGTAAGGTAATCAAAAAAGGCATGAAAATCTGTTCTGTTAGGAGAACAGTAGCAGAAGCACAAGATTATTGTAGTAGAAGGAAGAAAGATTTTAAGCCACAGAACATCGAAGTTAGGAGATTCGAGATTCTCGAGATGTTACGGGAGTGTTTATGTTAACATAGGCACATACTCCACCCTTTAGACGGAAATTATGAAATAAGTTATAGTTGGACATATTAAACGAGTTAGTGGATGAATTCCTAGCCATCTGGGTCTCAGACAGGAGCAAAAGGTTAGGATTAGAGTTAGAGAGGTGGTATTCCACGGATGCAGAGTTAGATTCAAGCCTCGGATGTTAGCAAAGTCGATAGTAAGCCCGCGCCGGTGCAAATCTGCCATCTTGCATGCACATACAAAAACCACAAAACAAACAGACAAAAACAAACAGACAAAAAAACAAAACAAATCAGGTTAAAATTATTCACACGTCTAAAACCTAAATTTAAAACCGTAAATGCTAAAAAGCTAAAATCGTATTTACAGTAAATATGTAAAAATATGAAAAATCATAAAGTTAAAAACACTAACGCTCACTTGCACCCCTATAAATTCGCGAATAAAAAAAAAAGTAAATTAAATTGATTTAACATAAAACCTAAATTTAAAAGTTAAAGTGAAAATAATAAAAATCAAATTTTAAACACTGTGAAGACGAAATTCATAAACAGTATTAACCCTGGAACGGGTTGTTTGCTTTTTTGAAACTTAAACGGGGTTTCCGGTTTCACAAACCCCAGAGGAAAAAATACACTTAAAACTAATTAAACAATTTTTTTTTTAATATTTATGACACACATTTACTTCTTTAATGTCTTTTCAAATGTATTTCACTGAAATTTTTAAAAAATAAAAAGTTTAAAGGTAAAAAAAAGAAATAAAACTAAAAAAAGTGTTGAATTTTTAGTTACTTTATAAAAATAA
>JABUQX010079932.1:17500-30000 GCA_015478945.1 Trachelipus rathkii
AGGTTTCTAGAAACATAATTAGGGTGGATAAACCATCCATTTTAGCCAATAAAATTTTTTTCGAAAATTTATTATTATTATTATTTTATTATTATTATTATTATTTTGTCTATGATTTGCATATCTGTGGATAACGTGAGGGACTGACTAGCTAGCAGTCGTTCGCATTATTCCTTTTATGAACATTGTCGATTAAATTAAAAAGTTTCTTAAAATAAATAAGAAATTTTTAATTTAATCATTATTATTATTATTATTATTATTATTATTATTATTATTATTATTATTATTATTATTATCATTTATATAGTAGAAGGTTGAAAGGGATGATTTCTTCCATCGTTATTTAACCATACTATATAAATGATTAAAATTGGTTTGGAAAAATATTTCCGCACTAATTGAAATGATAATTAATAATTAATAATAATAATTAACCTATGTACATGTTGTCAAATTTTCAAATATTTTACTAACAAATGCTCTGTTTATTGAAAAAAGAAGCTACTTAATTTTAAGAAAAATTTGAAGTCGGAGTCGGAGAATGATGATAATAATTATTTTTTATTCCTTCATCTCTTTCCTTATTCATTCTTTTCTTTAACTTGGCAACTGCGTTGAAAATTGCAGAAACAAAGAGAAAAAATTCAGGAGGGAGTTTCAAAACCATTGCCTCACACAAAAACGTTGTTCGCTGTGTCGGAGTCGTGAGCGAGAAGTTGTTTACGTAAAAATTGGAGTCGGAGTCCCGAGAAGTCGAACTGACAGACCAACCGACTAACGGCGCTGGTATGCGTACAATGTAAACATTTCGTTCAAATCATACACAAGCGTTCATACACTAGAGCAGCATTAGAAACAGAAAAGTCCTTGAAACAGAACTCTCTTTGTTTTCTTCCTTTTTAAAGACAGTAATACTTATATATATATGTATATACATGTATATATATTATATATATAAAGAGTATATATATATATATATATATATATATTTTATATAGATATATATGGTTAAGATATATATATATATATATATATATATATATATATATATATGTATATCTCTTTTTTTAAATCTACCTGTAAGTGTGTGTGTTCTGACAATAACCGTTGACATTTTTTTATTGGAAATATCTACGGGTGGTTTAATTTTAAGCTGATAAATACTTTTAAGCTTATATATCTATATATATATATATATATATATATATATATATATATATATATATATATATATATATATATATATATATATATATATATATATATATATATATATATATATATATATATATATATATTCGTAATTACCCCATAGAGGGTACCCCATGATTATATTAAACCCCATTTGCTGATCAGGGAGAGCCTGAGAAAGCCAGTCCCAAAAGCTTTCAACTAAAATTAAGATGTTTTGTAATTATATATATATATATATATATATATATATATATATATATATATATAAGATATATATATGTGTATATATATATATATATATATATATATAGTATAGTATATATATATATATATATATATATATACTATATATATATATATATATATTATAATATATATATATATATGTTATATATATATAGGGATTAGTTGAGTTGGGGAAAACAAAAAATTTTATGGAGGAAATTTTGTCTAGAATACCTTAATAAGGTGTCCTAAACGTTGCATAGTAGTAAAAAGAGTAGTAGAAGTAGTAGCATACGAGATCTGCAGACAACATTTTTCTGTCGAATTTTCCACCATTTTGATATTATAGGTGACGTATTGGAAACCCCCTACAACTATTTTGCAATTTAATAAAAATCGATATAAATATATATATACATATAGTAGTAGCGAGAGGTTCCGCAGACAACATTTATAGTTCCAATACTAGTTGACACTGTTGTTTGAGAGCATACAGGAGAGATAATTAAGTGTCATACTGACGTTTTGTGTATTATTTGTGATTCCGAAAAAACAAAATGGCGGAGAAACCGATTTCAGAGATAGGAGATACGGGCGCTGCTGACGAGGAGAGAGATAATGAGAATCTCGAATTGAATGAGGGTAGTAAAGACGAAGGCCATAATCCGGAACAAGTAAACGGAGGGGGGGGCGGAGATGAAACGCCCATAACCCAAGAAAGGGGGCGCGCTCCCCCAGGGATTACCCCTCTCCAAACTCCTTTGAACCCAAGGGCCACTCCGAACCCCTACATCACTCTTCTTAGCCCGGCATCCCAAGTAGTAAGGGAAGGAGCACCTTCCCCACGGGTCGAAACTCCACCATACATGCAGAAAACGGTTGCGTTGGACAACACATTGAATCTACAGCTAAAGCCTGCTACTGTTGACACCACTACTAAAAAGAAAATCCGCAGAAACTGGGGTGGATTCGAAACTCAGAACCTCAATGAAAGCAAGTGGGAAGGTGCAGAAATACCGGACACCTCCCCATGGGGACCAGATGGCCCCCCAGCGATCCAGAACCAAGCCACAGGCTCGGTCCGAACCCCTGCTGGGCTTAACACCGCTCAACAACAACCAAGCGTCCTCACAGGAGGAGTTATGGGAGGAAATAACAACGAAAGTGCTCCAGCAGGCCAGAACATCGCTAATTATGGGTTTTTACCAACGGGGACGATGCCCCCACCTCCCTATTATACAGGCATGCCACCTGGCAATTACACCATGCCTAACCAGTTCCATCCTTACCCCGGAGCATGGCAAGGATATCCCTATATGCCTCCACAACCAATTGGAGCGCCCTATTACCCAACTAATTTGTTTAACACTGCATTTCCAACGATTCCGGAAAATTTAAAATTATTTGGCAGACATCTTAAGACAAGAATATGGAAAGGCATCTTATACCCAGATTTCATTTCTTCTTTGAATGCACAGCTAGATGCTTTAGGCCCATTAAATGAAAGTCAAAAGATCACTTTTGCAAAGTCGGCAATCTCATCCGATCAAAATAGCGAAGCAAGAAAATATATGCTCAGAGATAACTCTTTCTCAAAATTTACCAGATTAGAAGACTTTCTCTCCCAGTTAAAAGTTTTTTTACAACCTGAAGAGAAGAAAACAGTTTTCGACTTAATGTTGGAATTTTTAGAATATAGAAGGGAGAGAGATTCAATTTTTACGGACTTCGTGCTAGAATTAAAAGACCGGTTAACGAAGTACCAGAGCCGCCTGCATGATCTGGATGACAAAGCAATCTTCAACTCCAGGCAGATAAACCTATTGGTTACCGGGAAAATCATTCAAAACGTAAATGAAAGAAGGGATGGAGACAGATTACGAGAGAAGATCCTTAGGGTATTCGATACAGAGATGAATTTAAATGAATTGATCGAAAAGTTGTCTCAAATTTCAAATGGAGCTTTGTTAAAAGATGAGTATAGAAGGCCAAATGAGGGCCGCACCACTAGGGTGTTCTGGGCCAAAGAAGAATCGGGAGGGAGACAGAGGGTTGGAGTTAATAATTCATATAGGGACAACAGGGAGCCATTGAAGCCGAGGTATGAGGAGAAAGGAAGGGAGGAGGTGAAACCCAGCTACACTCCTCAAAGGAGGAGAGATGAGGTAAAATCGAACAATACTTTTCATAAGAAAAGAGAAGAAGTGAAGACAGGGCAGGTCACACCGAGTTTTAAGGGTTTCTTGAAGAAGATGTCCGCCCAGGAGTTAAGAGAACATCCTGTGTGCTTCTTTTGCGAGACGGTGGGTCATTCGTCCCAAGCATGCCGCTGCCATACTGCCGGGAATGCATGGCATACCATCGAAGGGGGTCACAACCTAAGTGTAGAGGAGCACCGCCCTGGAGACCGACCCCAGAAACCTTGCTGATGTTCACTCCATACAATAGCAAAATTGATATGGACAAAGGGATAAAGGCGAGAAAGCCAGAGTCTTACAACCCAGACAGGCGAGGGCCTAGGACCTTTCCCAAGAAAAGGGAAGGGTACAAGCCTCCTGATGGGAAGGTAAAGAACAACGCGAGAGTATATGTGGCTGAGAGCCAGCCAAGAGATTTTGAGGTGAATGAAGAAGTAGAGTATGGTGATGGGAGGTATGAAGAAGAACTTTCTCATCCTCAAGATAGGATAGAGAATGAAAATTTTTAGAATCGGGCAAGGAGAGGAGAAAGGTGAGAAAAAAGTTTAAAGATAGAGCGAAGAGATGGGAAGCTAAGCAAAAAAGAAAAGAAGTCGTACAGCAACCTTTTAGGCTGGGACGACACTTTTACACGAATGTTTACCTTGCTCCATCTTTGAGTAGTAAGGAGGCGAAGACCAAAGTCTTGGTTGACACTGGAAGCAGCGTCAGTATTGTCACCGCCCGGCGGCTCAAGCAATTGGAAAAAGAGGGAAACTTTAAAGTAATCCTCCGTAAGACCGATTTAAGGGTACAGGGAGTGAACAATAAACCAACGGTACTGAAGGGAGAAATACAGTTATATCTTCGCCTGCATGAGAAACACTACCTCACCACATTCCAAGTGAGTGATAACGATGGAGAGAATAGCTGGGACATTCTGTTGGGTAGCAACGTTTTGTCTAACATTCCCATAACTTTAAACTTCTTTTCTGCTAAAATGTCTATCATGGAGGGTAGAGAGATAGACATTCCGATCTTTGCCGATCCACAAGGAATTTATTTGGTGAGAGAATTTTCTGATGGGAATCTTAAGAGGATAAGAGACTTCAGAAAAAGTGAGGAGCAGTTACCCCAGGCCCGAGGGCCTAGAGAAGGGAGAACCAAGGATTCGAACCAAATTTTCGCTAAAAACCGCACGTGCTGCGGATCAGCATCTTTGTCGTAGGGAGGCCGCCTTGCCAGTTAAAAACGTACGCAACGCGGATAAGCATCTTTCGCATAGAGAGGCCGCCTGGTCAGTTAATATTAATAACGTACACGCCGCGGTTGAACCTCGTTCCTATCGGAAGGTCGATCTGTCTGTTTCCCAAAGGGGGGGGACAGCCTCGTCAGCGCGAAATTCGCATAGGCAGCAAGTGCCTAGACAGGGAAAAAGAGATAGGGAAATTGGCTTGGACGGAGAAGCTCAGGTGGAGCCAGACAAGGTGAAAAGGAGGACAGGGTGGGAATTGATCACTCCCCCCTCAACTCGTCACAGCGCTGATTCCCGAGGGGCAAGACCCAAACTCAAGCACACTCCCTCAGTTTTGGAAGAAAATTTGGACCAATCCGAAGATTTGGAAGCTTTGGAGAGATTACCATGAAGGAGATGGCCATCTGATGATGGATGAAAAATTTAAGATAAAATTGAAGGTAATTGAGAAGACTGTTTTGCCTAGTAATTCATGCGGATATCTAAAACTCCAACCCGAAACTCAAGATGATTTTGAACTGGAGCGACTGTGCATAATGACACCAGCTTTCACCAAAGGACCATTATACGTTGCGAATACGATTAGTCCGGTGAGGGATAACACGGTTATCCTCAGTTATATAAATTTGAGTGATCAATTGTTTTGTTTGGAAAAAGGTGTGTATCTAGGAGAAGGGTATCCGATTATTAGCAAACAGATCAGAAGAAGCACAGACGATAGAGGACACCAGAGAACAGTTTCTGCCAATGTAGCTACCTGCTCAAAGGGTCTTACGAAGACAGAGTTAAGGCGAGTATACAAAGAAATCATCGAAGAGAAGATGTCGAAAGAAGAGGCAGAGAACTGTCTTCTCGAAAAGCCAGAGTACATGGAGGAACTGTTAGAGCTCCTCATGGACTACCATGATGTATTGGCACTAGATGATGATGCTGTCCCCGTCTGTCCGCTTCAGAAATTTAAGATTGAGCTGTTACCCGATGCCCCGAAAGTCATTTTTCGGAAACAATACAGATTACCGCACCGGTACCTGCAAGACATCGATGATTTCACCGAGTCTGCACTGAAAAAGGGGTACATCAAAGCAGGGTACAGCCCCCACTCGTCACCGCTACTCGTGGTGGCAAAGAAAAATAGTACGAAACCAAGGGTGTGTTTGGATTACAGGTACCTCAACTCCCATAGCATTCAGGACGTGTTTCCTCTGCCTTCAATCGACGAGATTTTTACGTCCCTAGGGGGTAATACCGTGTTTACATCCGTAGATTTATTGGACGCGTATAACGCCTTAGAGATAGAGGAGGAGACACAAAAGCTGATGGCATTTAGGACAAGGAAGGGCCTTTGGTGTCCCACCCGCTTGATGTTCGGCCACAAGAACGCCCCAAGTGTCTATGCTCGCACGATGACTATGGCCTTAAACCACTTGCTAGGGCCTGTAGCACAAGTCTATCTAGACGACGTATTGATCCTGGGCAGGGACGTGGCGGAACACTTTGAAAATTTGAAGAAAGTGCTCACTGCTTTTAGAGAAAATAAGCTCAGAATAAAATTATCTAAGTGTAGCTTTCTCCAATCAGCTGTTTTGTACCTGGGATTCAAGATAGGAAGAGATGGAATTAGTCCAGATCCGGCCAAGGTAGAAACAATGAAGAGTTTTGTCCCTCCTACGAATGTGAAGGAGACACAGAGTTTGCTCGGTTTCTTCAGTTATTTTCGCTTCCTCATAAAGGACTTCGCCGCGGTAGCACAACCTTTGTATGATTTGATAAAGAAAGGTGTCCCTTTCCTCTGGACGAAAAAACAACAACAAGCTTTCGACACTTTGAAAGAGAAACTAGTGGTGCAGCCACAACTAACTTTTCCCGATTACAGCAAGGAATTCTTCGTGAATACAGATGCCAGTAATTACGGAATCGGAGGAGTGTTGTACCAGTTGACAGATGAAGGGAAAGAGAAGCCCTTATCTTTCGTGTCCCGGACACTCAGGGGCAGTGAGTTAAACTATGATACGATCGAGAAGGAATGTTTAGCCGTGGTGTTCTGCTTGCAAAAGTTTAAGAACACCATCTTCGGCTATAAAGTCACTATCATCACTGACAACCAACCTCTCTGCATTTTTAGAAATAAGCAGCAGACCGGCCGTTTAGCTCGATGGAATCTCTTAGTAAACAGCTTCTCACCCACCATAGTGTATAAAAGAGGAAAGAATAATGTTGCCCCAGACTATCTGAGTAGGCATCCGGCATCTAATGTGTTCCTGGTCAAAGAAATAGCGAAAACGAGGAAAACGGAGAGAACAGAAACAACAGAAAAGCTCCCTCGAATAGATTTCGCTTTGAGTCGGGAAAATTTCATCAAAGAACAACAGAAATGTCCCCGTATAGGACAATTGGTAAGATGGGCTGAAGAGAATCCCCAAACACCCCCTCACATCTTAATAAAAGGCATTTTACATTACGCTGTGGAAGCAAAACCTTATCTTGTACATGTTCCAGATAGTATGATTTACAGTGTGATAGACCAGTGCCACTCTTCCCTAGCTAGCGGACACGGTGGTCAGCAAAGAACCGAAAAGAGAGTAGAGGAGAAATACTATTTCCCTGGCATTCAAAAGTTAGTTAAGGAATACTGTAGTCAATGTGTGTCGTGCGCCAGAACTAAGGGTCCTAGACCCCCTGTAGCAGAGATAAATCGATGGCCATTGCCCTACACACCTTTCTCACGCGTTCATGTTGACAGCATTGGGAAATTGCCTTCTTGTACAGGATCAGGAGCCAAATACATCTTAGTATTTCGCGACGTTTTAACACGGTATGTTGAGTTAGTGCCTTGCAAGACTAGGACGAGCGAGGAATGTGCCAGAGCACTGCAAGAGAGGGTCATATGTAGACATAGCGCCCCTCAGCTGCTTGTGTCGGACAATGCCTTAGAATTTACGAGCCAGGTATTTAAGGACTTATGTAAGGCGTGGAGGATAAAGAAGATAGAGATTATGCCTTACAAAGCCTCCCAAAATGGTGTCGTCGAAAGAATAAATGCTGATATCGAATCTTTCTTGCGGCATTACGTGAATGCAAATCACAGAGACTGGGATAAATACCTGAGTTTTGCCCAAATCGCTATCAATTCCGCGTATAATCGATCTATAGGGTCTTCACCCCACTTCCTGTTGCATGGCTACATAAAGAGGCTCCCTTACGAGATGCCTGATTATGTATCACCATTTGTGAATAAGACCGAGAAAATAAGGTTCATTTCGGATGAGGTAGACACGATAGTAGAAAGGATCGATTATATAAGAGATTTGGCTAGAGAAAAGTTAGAAGCGGAAACCACAAAAACTTTGGAGCAACAACATAAAAGAGCCAAGCAAAGAGAGTTTAAAATAGGAGACTACGTCTTCGTTAGAGCCGTTAAACCGCCCCATCAAAGTTCGAAGTTATGTCCCAAGTTTGAAGGACCATATATTGTCCGATGTTTAAGGGGACCTAATAAACTAATGGTGTATTGTTTAGAGTCAGGCCGAACCTTCCCCGTCCATGTGGACAACGCCAAGGTGATCCCAGCAGAAAAGTTCACCGAGTCACATTTTGACTTTATGAATGATGAAGTTTGGAATCCCCACGCCGTGGAAGAAATGTTAAGCTCCAAAGAACAAAAAAGGGAAAGAATTGAGGAAAGACAGCGGAGAAGCGACCCAAGAGTCCCTTCTGAGAGAAAAGAAGAAGAAGAAATAGGAGAAGAGGGAAGAAGTAGAAAGGAGGAGCAGAAGAAGAAGAAGACGAAGAAGAAGAAGAAGATGAAGTAGTAGATGAAGTGGAAGAACTTCCTCCTCCCACAAATCAAATGTCTTCCCAATATTCTTTCCAAATTCCCATAACGCCACAAATTCAGCCCGGACACAGCTATTTTCCAATTCCCCATCCCCCACAATCTCACCAAGAATACTACAACTCTTACTCTATCCCCCCACCTCAGCCGGTACCAAGTGGTACGAATTCCTGGAGCCATCCGCCTCCAGTGCAACAACCGACCCCGGTGGAACCCGTAAGAGAAAGTAAACCTGTGGAAGAAAGAAGATTTAGCGGTGAGATTGTAGAAAGAAGAAGATACAGCGATGTACTCGCCGGAAGAGGCCGTCCAGGCAGTGAATTCAAGTGTTCCACTCCAAAAATTGACTTCCCTAAGACTCCTCCAACCCTGCGGTGCGGAGAAAAGAGTTCAGACCATCTTTATCCCCAATTCAGCAAGAGATTTCCCTAGAAAACCCTGTTCAAGAAATTTCTCAGGAGCCGCCAGCACACGAAGGTGAGGTGTATGGAGCTTATGGTGGAGCCCCTCCAAGAACAAACTTCCCCAGTAAAAGATGGCCGTTTTCCCATTCCCCCGGTCGTAGATTCATCTCCTAAGGAATTCATCCCAGATAACAGAAAACAGGACCCGTCTTACCGGCCCCATAATCTGTTCACTGGCCCTAGAGATTCTACACCCCGAGTTACAAGAAGTCAAACGAGGATAAAGGAACAAGCTTTACAGCAACAGCCCGAGGCAAGAGACAACACGGAGACTACAGCGAAGACTCCTGTCCAGCCTCCATCTGTCGAATTGGATTTGAACACCACAGTCCGTGGAGGGAAGACTTGGTATTTGCCTCCTGGTTACTAGTTCATCCCAATTTTGTATATACTTTGTATATTCCTAGATTTAAGAGAAAATTCTTTTAGTTTGTAGAATGAATTCTTCTTATTCTGCTAGTCTAAGAAGGATACTTTTAATTTTAAGAGTAGGATAAAAGTACATTTCGCTTTGCGTCTGTACTTAAAAATTTTTTTTTTTGTTAAGTAGTTAAGAAACACTTAGTGGATTAAGAAAAAGATTAGACTGGATTAGTTGACGATCGTCATAATTTTAAGAAGATTAGCTTGGATTAGTATATATTCTTAGATTTTTTTTAAGGAAATTAGTCGGGATTAATACATATTCGTAATAACTCTAATCTTAGAATTTAGATGTAACTTCAATAGATCTTAGAATAGATTAATTCAATACTAGTTTTTACTCTTTTTTTTTATATAAAGAAACTTTTTAAAAATATGTTTCACTCTCAGAATAAGGGGGGGGACAGCGATTTTTAATACAAAAAATAAAAAACAAAATAGAAAACCCAAAAAACTTTTCTATTAAGAAAAAATAAAAAAAATAAGTAAGTAAGTAAGTAATATAAAAACCAAATTAGCAATTAAGCAACTAATAAAAACTAAATTAGTAAGTAAGTAACTAAGTACTAAATAGTATCTAACGTTAAGTTTAAAGAACTCTTACATTTAGATTTTTATTCTACTAACTCGATTATAATTAAGAAACCAGTTAGTTTAGGTAGTTTAGGTAATAAAACGCAAATGCTTCAACTAACCAATTAATTTTAAAACAATTATTAAACATAATTAGGCGACCTTATAATTAATCACGATAAGAAAAGTATAAAGTATAAATATTTCAGAAATGAATTTTGGAACACCAGCTTTGTTGTTACTCATCATCTTATCAACAGGCCACAGCAATCTCATAAACGAAAAAGAAGAAACAAAGATTCTACCTGGTTTAGTTTTATATCGTACTGGAGAAGTTAACTTCATAGAAGGGTACCTCGATTTAGTTATCTCCTTAGAATGTCCTCCAGATATTAAAGAAACTATCATCAAGACGACTAAACTGGTAACCAACGTCAAAGAATCATTTCTACCATCGTTCGAAACCATGTTTCTAAATGTTTCAACACACCAAAGGGCTCACCAATGGGAATTTAAACTTATGACCATTCGAGTAAAAGTACTAGCCCAGAAATTGAACGAAGTCAGTGAACTGCCTTGGATCTCAGCACGATCAAGAAAGAGGCGAGCCGCTTTTGATTTTGGTGGAGACGTCCTCAACATTCTTTTTGGTACGGCTACGGACAAACAGGTGAAACTACTTCGAAAGAAGATCAACATCTTAGGTAATTATGCCTCTACCTCAAATTTATTGATTACTGAATTAAAGGAACAATTGAAAGCGAATACTCGTACTTTAATAAATTTTAGGGATAGCTTACAAAAATTAATAGAATTTCAAAGTAGTTTAAGTGCAACGCACAATATAATAAATCAGATGGGCAGTATTCGGGCATTAATAAATCTAATTGAACAGACAGTTCAGAATATACACCAAATCCACCAATTGGTGATAAATTCACTCCAACTTGCCAAAAACAAAATAACAAACTCACAACTTTTTTCTCCCATCTTCTTATTACCTTTTGTACTAGAAATGAACAAAGAAACTAAACTCCATACAGTCATTCCTCTAGAAACTAAAACATACCAAACTTTCTTAACCTACTCTTGGACTATCCAATCTGATGCTAGTCCCTACGAATTAATCACTCTAATTCCTTTTATCTCAATAGAGAAATTTGTCTCCTACAAACTTATATCTTTTCCTACCCACCTTCCTTTAAACAGATCACTAGTTCGAGTCATGTATAACGACCCAAATAATTACTTCTTTGTGAATTACGGTAATCGAACACTTATCTTAAAGAGTCAGCACACGATCTTTGTAGACATTTAGGTCAATTAGCAGTATGCCCTCAGTCCCAAGTGTTTGCTTCCATTGATGATCAATCTTGTTTACTATCTTTAATCTCCAATGATTTTTCACACTGCCCTATCGTAGAATACAAGTCTGTAGAACCTTATACTGTCACCTTAGGACATTTCACCCTTATTTCTTTTTCAGAAAAAACTAGGGCTTCGATTGCATGTGAGAAACCCAACTCTATACAGCATGTCTATGACTATGTCTTTACTATCCCGCATGGATGTGCCTTCATCTCTTCTAAGTTTCAGTTTAAGAACCCTATTCACCTAGAGAAGAATATTACCCTTTCTTCCTTAATTTCTTACTCTGATCACGTTCTATTCAACTTCTTATCTCACGTTGCTTTACCTAACATTTCTGCTGTCTTGTTTCCTAAGTTTCAAACTTTAAAAGAGATTCACTGGAATCAAAGATTGGATCAATTAAATCAAACTATGCACCCCTTCACACCGTACTTCCCACAAATTAAATTCATCCCATATATTGGAGGAGGAACTTCTGGCACGATCTTTTTCATTATAGTTCTTGTCATTGCATATTTCGTTTGGACTAAAAGAGTATTCCTTTGCAATATGTGAAGACACCAACACCCACTGAAAGCATTCCACTTCAGGCCATTCCAACACCCAATGTTAGAATACAATTAACACCTGAAGATACACCTTTAAACAACCTGGTTCAAATAAGATCTCGACCCAGCTCCCCAGCTCCTGTCCAACGCTTGTCTTTACTTCCAAGACCTCCTATGCCTCTTCCTAACCCTCGAGCTATTACTTCTTCTGAAAACCAAGTGACGTATTCTAATTGAAATCAATCTTAACGTTAAAGATTATCCCTGAGGGGGGACCTTTATCGTAATTGCCTCACAATTTCTCTTTATTTCGAATGCATACCATATTTGGTAAGCTATGCATTTATGAAAATTAGAATGCGTCATACCTTAAATTCGTTCGCTTGCAAACCAACGCAATACACAGGTATAGCCTTGTAAAATAAGGACAGACGC
>JABUQX010079932.1:52500-57500 GCA_015478945.1 Trachelipus rathkii
CATTCACAACCATTACCTTCCCCTTATAACGTTTAATTTCAAACCGCCTTTTTACACAACCTGCCATCTAATCTACCATCCTCTCTAATCTCCTTCAGTTCCGCCACAGTTAAAACCAAATTATCCGCATACAATTAGGTTAGGGCATCCCTCTACTCATCTCTATCTCCATCATTCTAACACACAATTTCATGCCACCCCCAACTCTAATTCTTTTTTCATAACCCCATCCATATACAAATTAGAATAAATAAGGAGACATAACACAACCCTGCCTCACTCCGCTATAATATTAAACCAATCACTTTTGACTCTTTATTCTTACACACGCCTCACTATCGTCATACATACTTTTGAATTTGCATTCAGAAGCCTACCACTAATACCATATATCAACAACACCTGCCATAGAGCTTCCATATTAACCCTATCATACGCCTGTTTGCCACCCAAAAACCCTAAATACAATTTATTCTTTCTTCTCCCTCATTTTCTCAATTATTTGTTTTTTCAATGTATATATATAATATATATATATATATATATATATTATATATATATATATATATAATATCTATATATATACGGATATAATATATATATATATTATATATATATATATATATATAATATATATATATATATAATAAATAGCTATATAAATTTGTCCCCAAACTTTCAAAAACTCTTTGTCAATGGTTTTTTGAGACGTATTGCTGGTGCTGTACAAGAGATAGAATATAAGAACTTAAAGTAGCACATACAAAACTTAATTTACATTTAAAAAATTTAAAGTTTTTACCTTGAAAAACCTCCGCTAGTTTAAGTCCTGAAAAAGGTTTCTTCTTTTTTCCTCCAACCCAACTATATTCTATAGCTACTGCATTGGAAATTGTGGCATACAACAAGTTGAATACCATTGACCTCATGTTTTTTCCACCTATTTATATGAACTTAAACAAATAGGTGGAAAAAACATGAGGTCAATGGTATTCAACTTGTTGTATGCCACAATTTCCAATGCAGTAGCTATAGAATATAGTTGGGTTGGAGGAAAAAAGAAGAAACCTTTTTCAGGAATTAAACTAGCGGAGGTTTTTCAAGGTAAAAACTTTAAATTTTTTAAGTGTAAATTAAGTATTGTATGTGCTACTTTAAGTTCTTATATTCTATCTCTTGTACAGCACCAGCAATACGTCTCAAAAAACCATCGACAAAGAGTTTGAAAGTTGGGGACAATTTATATATATATATACATTGAAACAAATGATTGAGAAAATGAGGGAGAAGAAGAATAAATTGTATTTAGGTTTTATGGATTTGCAAAAGGCGTATGATATGGTTAATAGGGAAGCTCTATGGCAGGTGTTTGTGATATATGGTATTAGTGGTAGGCTTCTGAATGCAATCAAAAGTATGTATGACGATAGTAGGCGTGTGTTAAGAAATAAATGGTGTCAAAAAGTTATTGGTTTAGGTATTAATAGCGGAGGTGAGGCAGGGTTGTGTTATGTCTCCTTATTTATTCAATTTGTTATATGGATGGGGTTATGAAAGAATTAGAGTTGGGGGTGGCATGAAATGGTGTTAGAATGATGGAGAATAGAGATGAGTAGAGGATGCCCTACCTATTGTATGCGGATGATTTGGTTTTGTGTGGCGAATCTGAAGAGAGTTTGAGAGGATTGGTAGATAGATTTGGCAGGTTGTGTAAAAGGAGGGGTTTAAAAATAAACGTTGATAGAGGAGGTTATGGTTGTGAGTATTAAGTCCTCAGTGTTAAGTTATGTTAGATGGTGAGCAGCTGGAACATGTGTCTGAGGTATATGTTGGTTGAGAAGAGAGCGGATGATGCAGAGTGTAGTAGGTAAGTTGTGAATGGCAGGAAGGTGGTTGGTGCAATTAAATCGTTGGTATGTAATAAGAAGTATAGATCTAGAGGGGACTTAATTTTATTGCATGAGAGTATGTTGTTACCTGTGTTATTGTATAGTAGTGAGACTATGGTCTGGAATAAGAAGTATAGATCTAAAGTTCAATGTGTTCTGATGGACAATCTTAGGGGCGTGCTAGGTGTGAGAAGAATTGATAAAATGAGGAATGAACGTATTAGAGAGTTGTGTGGTGTGAAGAAAGGGGTAAATGAGAGAATAAATGAAAGTATGTTGAGATGGTTTGGTCATGTGGAAAGGATGAATGATAGTCGGTTGGTTAAGCGGATGTATAGTGGCGAGTGTGTTGGGAACAGACCGGCTGGGAGACCGAAGAAAAAGTGGATTGAGTCAGTAAATGAATGTCTGAAGGAGAGAAATGTGAGTTTGGCAGAGGCGAGAATAAAGGTGCATAATAGGAGTGAATGGAGGGGTTTTGTGAGGGGGTATGGTTGTGGCCAACCTGGGCAAAGGGATGAACCCTTACACTGACGATTTACCATTGTTCTCACTAATTAATGGTACAGAGGGGGCGGTATGACTTTTGTGATTTTCTTCTACTGCTTTTCTTTTCCGATGCATGTGATGCACCTTACTCCCAGTCTTGGGAAAAAAGGAAGATGAAGAAAGAAAGGAAGAATATATATATATATATATATCACATTATATATATATATATATCACATTCATCACTCCTGCATAATAGGAGTGAATGAAGGGGTTTTGGGAGGGGGTATGGTTGTGGCCAACCTGCGCAAAGATATGAACCCTTACACATTCATCACTCCAGCAAATACACATTTCACTCCACACCATTCATCTTCACCACTTCCTTTCAACTTTGTCTCGGTATTAACACACCAGCATATACCTTCCCTACAATAATCAATCAACTAATTCCCCCTATAATTCCTACAATTCTATTTATCTACCTTACCCTTATATAAGGGTACTATCACTGATCTTCTCCAGTCCTTCGCTCTCTCTCTCTCTCTTCTCTCTTCTCCTCTCTCTCTCTCTCTCTCCTCTCTCTCTCTACTCTCTCTCTCTCTCTCTCTCTCTCTCTCTCTCTCTCTCTCTCTCTCTCTCTCTCACGTACACCGAAAGCTTGCTAGTCAGAAGGTAATGACGTTGGTGTTGAAAGGAAAAGCCCTACACCACAACCACTCCATTTTATTATATCCTTAAAAAAAAAATATGATATAGTATCCTTCTTCCGACGGAAACCCCCTATACAGGGATGAAATATATATATATATTATACATATATATATATATTATATATATATATATATTATATATATATATATATATATATTATATAATATATATATATATATATATATATATAATTATATATAATATATATATAATATATATATAATATATATATATTATATATATATATATATTATTAATATATATATAATATATATATATATATATATATAATATATATAAAATATATATATATATATATATATATATATATATATATATATATATATATATATTATATATATATATATATATATATAGAACGCTGGTTCAATCCTCCGCGTAGCAGTCTGGGTTTTATCTTCCTGGAGGTAAGAATTAAAACTCGGCTGAGAACACGTTTGTGGGGCTGGTTTGAGATAAAGTTCGATTTCCTGTAGTCCCTCGTGTTACCCTCTGAGAAAGGGATAAAGCACGTTAAAAAAAGTTTATATATATTATATATAATATTATATATAATTTATATATATATATTATATGATATATATAATATATATATATATATTTATATATATATATATATAAATATATATATATAATATTATATATATATATATATATATATATATTTATATATATATATATATATATATAATATATATATATATATATTATATATATAATATATATATATATTTATTTCTATATATTAATTATAATAATATATAATATTTTTATATATATATATATATATATATATATATCTATTATAATATATATATGATATATATATATTATATATATATATATATATAATATATATATATATATATTATATATTATATATATATAATATATATTCCAGATTTTGTAACGTCATCATTATCTGAAGTTAGTTGACAAATGGCCGAAATTGCTGATCCCATTAAAATTTTCCTTGTGAAAGCCAAGGAGAGGATCGAGAGATCTAACAAGTAAGTTCTCAATTATCATCAATTAGCCTTAATTTGAAAGCATGAAAAGAAGTTATGAGGAAGATTATATTTTAATTTGAAAAATGTATAATTTGAATACCTTGGTTCTTGAATATTTAGTTCATTGTTTATTGCATGCAGATGATCAGTTTTTTATGGCGAATCAGAGGAAAGCCTGAGTAGATTGCTTGAGGGATTTGGCTGGGTATGTAAAAGAAGAGGTCTGAAAGTGAATGTGGATAAAAGTAAGTTGATAGTGATAGATAAAGATAGGACGCCATGTAGAATTAGTTTTGGATGGTGAGCAATTGGAACAAGTACTATGTGAGTTCAAATACTTAGGTTGCATGTTCGATGAAAAGGGAACGGATGATGCTGAGTGTAGTAGGAAAGTTATTAGTGGTAGAAAAGTAGCTGGAGCGAGTAGGTCCTTGGTAAATACAAAGGGACTAAATCTTGACTGTACTAGGATTTTACATGAGAGTATGTTGTTACCTGTGTTACTCTATTTTGGTGAAAGTATGGTGTGGAATGATAGGTACAGATCAAAGGTGTAAGCTATCGAAATGGATAATCTCAGAATTAAATTTTATAAGAAGAACTTATAAAATTAGGAATAAGTTTATTCTAAGTACATGTGGTGTGTAAAAGGGTATAAATGAGAGAATTAATGAGAATATATTAAGATGGTTTGGTCATGTAGAACAAATGGATGTATAAAAGTGAGTGCGTGAAGCTTTAGAGCGGATATTTTGCTTGTGACTAACTTGCCCCTACAGGGCAATGAAATGGGTGGCTGTTAGTGTGGCTTTTTCTTTCGACATTTTTGTCATTTTCTTCTACTAGCTATTTTTTTATCCGGTACAGCACGTACCTT
>JABUQX010079932.1:70000-72887 GCA_015478945.1 Trachelipus rathkii
AGCTCACTTCAAATGCGACCATCACCAAGGTTCCATCCTGTCCTCCTCGTTCTTAATAATTGTGGGTGTTAAATATTGCATAACACGCAATGTATTATATATATATATATATATATTATATATATATATAATATATATATATTATATATAATATATTATATATATATTATATACATATATATATAATAAATATATATATATTATATATATATATATATATATATTATATTATATTAACTATATATATAATATATATATATATATATATAATATATATATATATATATATATATTATAATATATATTATATTATATATATATATATAAAATATTTATATATATAATATATATAATATATTATATATATATATATAAATATATTATATACTATTATATATATATATATATATATATAATACTGGTATATATAAATATATATATATATATATATATATATATATATATATATATATATTATATTATATAATATATATATATATATATATTATATATATTATATATATATATTTATATGTGTGTTTATTTCAATTCAGATAAATTAATAATAGTTATTCAAAAATTTTACTGGGAAAATAAAAACATGTTATTGTCTTTCGTACGAATAAGTTTTAATTTTATTATTATTTATGAGTTATTTAGACGAATATTTGCTGCGATTTCAAGAAAAAACCTCATGTAGTCTACAATTACTTTTGGAAAATGAAATTTAAATTATATAATGGAAATATTCAGAATATTATATAATCGGATCTTATTTAATTAAATAAGAACTTTCAAAGTAATGTTCAATACAATTTTTTATCTTTTGTTTTGTTTTTAACGTTTTTAACTTTGAAATATGGATTCTCTTCCAATATGTGATCAAAACCGAAAATTCTTTTGATCTTACATTATAAACAGGATCAACTGGAAAAAAAAATTAAATAGTTTGAAATATTTAATATTTAAATTAAGTATGAAATTTAACAACTTAAATCATAATTTATGTTTAACTTTAGTTTTCTATAATATATATTTTATTTTTATAATAATTATTTTTTATTTTTAATAAAATAATGGCCAACAAAAAAATAATTTTTTTTGTTTGCTACCCAAGGATATTTTAATCGAATTTATAGTATATCGGGTGTGCTGATTTCAGAAATGAACATTAGTTTTCAAAGATTGGCTCTAGTTCTTGAGATACAGGGTGTTCCAGATTTTACTCTTATAGAAATATTTTTAATGCATATTTTACAGCAATATCGTTTTATTTATTTCTTTTTAATGGGCTTACCTTTATATATACTTTATTTTTTTTCTATTTTCAGAACACTATGAGTACTTCACGAAGAGCCTGTTTCAATAACCCCAATGTATTCTGCTACATCTGTGGTGAATATTGCCAGGAGAACCAAAGAAAAAATATTACTAACTTTGTGAAGCAAGCATATCTGGCATACTTTGGAATGAAACTTGGAGCCAGATAAGTCTTGGGCCTCCCATATGGTCTGTAAACGTGTGTCGAAAATCTACGTCGCGGAAAAATGGACGAAAGAAAGTTTTAAAATTTGGTGTCCTATGGTATGGCGGAGCCAAAGAATCATCCACAGTGACTGTTTATGTTCTTGTTTGGTTTAATTTGAAAGGTATCAACGTTACAAAAGTAAACGCAAATTTGGAGTTCGGATTTGGAATCAGCAAAGCGACCTGTACCACACTCCGACGAATGTCCCCATCCCAGTGTTCACTACACTCCCAGACCTAAGCATTGTCTTGAAGAAGAAGATATCCAGGATTTGGTGTGCACACGGGCAGATAGTGGTAGTGAATATGAAGAAAGTACTTCTACACAGCAACAGTTCTCCCAGGAAGAGATCAATGATTTAGTACGAGAGTTAAGTCTCTCCAAGCAAGATTCTGAGCTTTTAGCATCTAGACTTAGTGAAAAGAACTGTCTCAAGGCCGAATGTAAAATAACTTTTTCGGACAAGAGAGGTAGTACTTCTTTCATATTTCATTGAAGAAGAAGACCTAATAATATCTGTAGGAACATCTCCTGGACTCCTACGCTCCAGAATGGGATTACCTAAATACCAGACTAGAAGATTTGGCGATTTATTTTGGATCAGTTACGAGAAACTTTAAAGTTTGTTTTATTAGTAACAATGGCTTAGTATTGCATCGATTCCAATAGGTCATCTCAACAAAACTGAAAGTGGAATATGAAAATATAAGAATGATCTTGCAGAAGCTTAGATATAATGAACACCATTGGTCTATATGCGTTGATTTGAAGATGGTCAACATCTTACTTGGGCAGCAAAGCGGATATATTAAGTACCCTTGTTTCATATGCTTGTGGGATAGTAGGGCTAAAGAAGACCACTGGGAAAAAGTTGTATGGCCTGCTAGGGAAAATATGACTGTAGGTGCATCAAATATCATTAATGAACCACTGGTTGACAGGGGAAAAATTATTTTCCCACCACTCCACATCAAACTAGGACTGATGAAGCAATTTGTTAGGGCCCTAGACAAAGATGGTGAATGTTTCAATATATTGCAAAGATTTTTTTTTCCAGAGTTGAGTAATGGAGAAATCAAAAGCCGGAATCTTTAGCGGCCTCAAATTCGCCAAATCATCAAGGATGACAATTTCATAAATTCCATGACTGATATTGAAGCATCTGCCTGGAAAAGTTTTGTCTTGGTTGTTCAGAACTTTTTTGGGCAACCATAAATCTGCCAACTATGTAGAACTCGTACAGAAAATGCTTTCAGACTCAAAAATTTGAATGCTAATATGAGCAATCAAAGTTCACTTGTCCTACATAGTTCCCTTAGAAATCGGTCCGGATAAATCTAGAAATGTTATACGTGAAGG
>JABUQX010079933.1:25000-52500 GCA_015478945.1 Trachelipus rathkii
CTTGATGATAATGATGATGATTTTCGACATCATTTTCTCACTGCTACCCAGCGAGTCATCTTCGACTTGATTTCCTGCGTTTGTGAACAATTGAGAAGATGTTGTTGCTGCGAGCAAGGTTTATCGGCGCCTCGCGCATCGTAACGGTTGGAACGTGGATACGGGCGCTGAGTTTGACTTACCTTTCCCGCTCGCTTTTAATTCGCAACTGAAGAACTTTTTGGTGATAAATTTCATGCATTCGTCTTCTTTGTGTTATCGTATGTGAATCGTTAAAGTCACGGCTGTGAGGTGCTGAGAAGGAAAGCTGAGAGAATTTATTATTTTTTTAATTCTTACTTTTTTTTTTTTTTCGTTAAAATTGCCCGCAAAGAACAAAACTTTATTTAAAAAGTACAAAATTTGTACAAACAATTATTGAAAAAAGATGAAATAAACCCATGAGTAACGTGGATTTGACTTAGTAAAATGCTTCGAAAATTGATACTGTTTGAAAAATCTGATAAGTAAACTTTGTCTTAAGCTTTTTTGAAAATATTTTTACCAAAAAAGGGTAAAATTTTATCTAAATTGTGAAATACGGTTAAAAAAAAAAAAAAAGAAAGAAAAGAAAAAAAAAAACAAAGGAAATTTTCGTACAGTAAAACATGATAAACTTTTTATCAACATAAATACAGAATGGTAAGGAATATAATATATAATATACTATATATATGTATATAATATAATATTATATATAAAACTTAGCGTACTAATTACTATATATATATATACTTTTATATATATATACTAATTATATAATCATTATATGGTGGTATTGTGTGTTGGTGTGGTTAGGTATGGTAGGTGTGGGCCGATATATATAGTATATACTATATATATCATATTATAATAACTATAATATACTATTTATATATATTATATAGAATATATATATATGAATTATATATATATCTATATATATATATAGTACTATATATATATATATATATATATATATAATAGATATAACTATATATAGTTAAATGAGGAGGCTTAGGTATAGGTGGTGATGTGTAGTGTATATATATATATATATTATATATATACTAATTATTTAAACTCAGATAGTAAGAATATAGTATATATATAATATTAATTATCGCTTACTGCATATACACATAGTATATGTTATATAATGATTTATTTACTTTGTTAATAGGCGTTTATAATTATAGCGCTTATAGTTTAGTAGTGAGTAGGTTACGTACTACTATATAAATATAATAATATAACTTAGAGATGAGTGATAGTTACCTATAAACTATATCATTATATATATTAATTACATATAATATATATATGTATTCATATTATGATATATATATATAACCATTATATATATAATATACCTATATATTACACAGTACTATATATAGTATACTATATATAATATACTATATATAAACTTAATATATATACATATATGAATCTATATAATATATATATATATATATATTAATATATTACATAACAGTGTATATATATATATAATAATTACATATATACTACTAGTATATATATTATCAATACTAATCATAATATATATATATATATATATTTATATATATTTATGTATATATACTATATACAGCTTATAATTATATATACGCCTAGCATACCTATATATCCGACTCTCACAGGCCGTTTACAGCGCTATCTATTCGCACACAGCTGATTTATAACACTCAGTCAAGTTGCATTTCATCCCCACGGAGATATAATATATATATAGTATAATTAATATATATATATATATATATGAATATATATATATATACACATATATAAATATATAATATATAATATATATATATACTACTACATACATATACATATCTATATATATAATTATATAATATATATCAATAATATATATATATATATATATATATATATATATATATATATTATACATAATATATATATTATATATATATATATATAATATAATATATATTATAATTATATATATAAATATTAATATATATATACTATACTAGTAAATATATATATATATATACAAGTACATATATAATATATATATATATATATAATATTATATATATTATATAATATATACTATACATATATATATATATATATATCATATATAATAGTATATATATTATATAATATATTGATTTGGAAAATGTATTATGTGGAAAATAATAAATTAGCAGAAAATAACTTTGCATTGAGCAATTCTTTAAACGTTTTAAAAGAACTCTTCTATTACTCTTTTCCTTTTTTTAATAACTCGCCAGCACAACAGCCCTACCAACGTGATTAAAAAACGACCACAACAAGGTTGTCAGTAATTAATGAATACTGGAGAATATGGAAATAATTAATATATAATAAATAATAATAATAATAATAATAATAATAAATAATAATAATAATAATAATTAATAATAAAAATCAATAAAATAATAATAATAATAATAATAATAATAATAATAATAATAAAATAAAAAATAATATATAAATTATTGTCTTTAATAAAAATTTTCAAAAATCTTTACTAATACTATATTAATAACCAATTTAAAATTATTATATCTATTATTATTATTTTAATTATAATTATATTATTATATTATTATATTTTTATGATTATTATTATTATATTTCTATTTATTATTATATTATTATTATTAATATTATTATATTATTTATTAGTATTACATTATTATTATTATTATTATTATTATTATTATTATTATTATATTATTAAGTATTAACTTTTTATTATCATAATTTTATGTATTATATTTATTATTATTATTGATTATTATTATTATTATTATTATATCATATTATTATTATTATTATTATTAATTACTTACTATTATTATTAGAATTATTATTTACTATTATTTACTATATCATTATTATTTATTATTATATTTTATTATTATATCTATTATTTATTATCTAATTATTGTTATTATTATTATTTATTATTATTATTATTATTATTATTATTGATTATTATCTATTATATTATTAAAGAATTACGCTATTATAGTGTTTATATTTTCATTTTTTATTATAACAAACTATTATTAAAAATATATTATAATTTATATTTTTAGTTATTTCAAGTATTTCAAAATATCTGTTTATTTAAATATTTTAAGAATTCAGTTATTTTAGTGTTAAAAAACAAAAGTTTCCCAATCATTATGAATGTGTTAAATTTCCTTAATCAATATGCTCTTCATTATGGAGGGAAGCTAAATTTAAATTGTTGTGGTGTGACTCTACCATCCATATCACTAAGCAATTCCTTTTTGATTCCTTGGTTAAATTTTGAATTGATAGCTTGGTTTTCATATTTAATTTGTGTTTAATAGATTTTTTTCCTTTTTTTACTCCCGATTTTCATTTTTTTATTAATTTAATCTTATTATTTTTTACATCTAGATTTTATAAATGTTGTCTTTTTAATTTTATTGATAAAAGTCATTTAATTTTTTTTTAATTTTATTATTACTTTATTTTTTTATCTATTTAATTCATCTTTTATTTCCATTTAAATAGTTTTATTACTTTATATCCAGTATTATTATTAGTTGTTCATTGTCATTGAATCTTATTCAGCCTCATTTTCAACCTGGAATTCCTGCAATTAAAATTGAACCGAACTGAATTTTTTTATATTTCCTTTTACCGCCCTTTTATACGAAGCTGCTTTTCGAATTTTTTTTTAATTATAAAATTTTTAATTACAATTATTTATTACTAAATTCAATTTGTTTAAATAATGCCCATCTAAGTACATCAATCAATGTGCCATCTTTTCCCAAATATTTTAGTGGATAGCGTAATTTACTAAAAAAAATTACTGAGTTTTACAGCATTATATTATTATCTATTACTTATTATTATTTTATATTATTATTATTATTATAATTATTTTATTTATTATTTATTATTATTATTATTATTATATATTATTATTATTTATAACTTAATATTATATTATTATTATTATTATTATTTTATTTACTCCAATATTATTATTATTATATATTATTATATTATTATCATCATATTATTATTATTACTTATATATTTACTATTATTATTATTATTATTATTTATTATTATAATTTATTATTAATATTATTCATTATTATTATTATATATTATTATTCCATTATTTATTATTATTATTATATTATTATTATATTATATTGTTATATAATTAATACTTAATTATAATATATATTATTTATTATTATATATTATTATTATATTATATATTATTATTAAATATCAATCACTTCATCGCATATTTCTTAAGTCCTATTCTAGTGAAGTGAGAATAGTACGAACAGCCTTTTGAACTTCAATCTAATAATTTCGCCCTGGAAACGTCAGGACATCAATCAGAGACCGAGTTTTATAGACTAAATAAACAATTGAATGAAACAAAATTGTATTTAAATTTGAAATATATGAAGCAGCCAAATTTAAAAGAAGAATAACATAAGTTAAACCTAAAAAATTCCTTAAAATAATAAATTATATTAATAAAGAATCCTGCACAGTCAATCTCCAAAGAATGTCTCAGAAAATTTCACATTACATCTGTTACTTGTATTGCGTAAATCGTTAGTGCTTTTTTGATTAATGAGCACACAACAGCCTCATTCCGAAAAAAATTATCTGTTATCTTGCTGTAGCTATGTTTAAAATTGGAATTAATCTTTAAAATTGTTACTTCGCATTGTTTTAATTCAAAATAAACACTTTATTTTGTTCATCAATTGTTAATTAGGTCTAGAACTCGTTCTTATGGATGCCTAAAAGTGGCAATGTCAAAATTTATAATAAAAGATCAGAAACCTGTCCTATAGGAGTCACTATTCCAGAACAGCCATAGAGAAATTCAATCATGAAGTGGTGATACCTTCTTTATTTAAAATTCGCGCAAAGGCGTGCAATAGCCTCATACAACTAAACAGCTTATAAATTTCTAAATCTATACATAATTATTATATATTATTCATTATTAATATTATTATTATATATTAATATTATTATTATTATTATTATTATATCTTTAATATTAGTCATTATTCATTATTCCATTATTACGGGAATTACTTAATGAATGAAAGAAATGTTTTGGACAGCGACACGCAAGAAGTCTCTAAATAATAAGCCTATAGACCGTCGAATAAATTAAACTATATTTTCATTATTATTTTAATATTTTATTATATTATATTGTTATTCATAAATCAAAGTCCGAGCAGATCAAAAAGTCAAATAATAGCGATAGCTAATTTATTTTGTGAAATATTCTGACATCGAGAGACGTACAGATGGCAACATGAAATATTCTTCTAATAACATTTGATATACTATATCATACGATACCGCCTATATATATATATATACTATATATATATATATATAATATATATATATATATATATAATATAGTATATATATATAATATATATATATCTACTTATATATATATATATATACTATATATAATATATAATATATATATCGGAATAGAATTGTTTGGCCGCCGTATCTTGGTATATAAATTCCTTCTCACTATATAAATAATATACTAGACTATATTAAACTATTATATTATGCATATAGCTAATATATATATACTTTTAATGTTTGGCGAAAATGGTTCCTTAGAAATCTTTGAGATAATTTCCAGCTTTTACGTAGTTTTTCTGACAGAAAACAAGGTATTTTTTCTCATTCCCTAACATAAGACAGAGAAACAATATTTAGAATAAAAAAAAAAAAAAAAAGAGCCAAAATGAAATAAAATAAAATAAAAATAAAAAAAATTAAAAGACGAGTAATTTGAAAAAAATTTTAAAAGTTAATTTATATATTAATGTTTATACTGCAAAAAATAAGAGAAGGAAAATATTGCATGCAGTTTTAATTAAATATAATATATAAATATATTATATATAATATACTCATATATAATACTACTACTATAGTTATATTATATATATATATATATATATAATATATATATATCTTATATATACTATAACTATATAACTATATATATATTTAAAAAGATTTAATTATATCTAATGTTAGTACTGCAAATTAAAAGAAGGAAGGAAATATTGCTTTGCAGTAAATATAGTAATATATAAGATATATATTATTATCAATATATATATATATATAAATTATTATAATATATAATATATATATATAAGTTATACTATATATTATATTATATATATTATATATATATATATAATATATATATAATATATATTATATAATTATAAAGGCCGATCTTCTAAATATAAAGGCTACAATAATTCTGAAAAAATACTCAAAATCACTTGCATCATTGATTAAATCCAAAATATTCCTTCAGTGAGAAGAGAAAAAATAATTTTTCGTTAAAAAAATAACCTTAATAATCTTTTTTCTGCAACATTCAAGGACATTCTATCTCCCCCCGTGTCTGTAATGCACTAAAAAACTATATTTAAATGTGGGCGCGTAAGTAAATTCGGAATTCCATCGCCGTCGGTATCGGAACATCGTCCACACCACAACGATTTCTCAGGGGTCAGGTGGGAGGTGGGTTTGGAGCTCGGTGACGTAGGGGTTTTTGTGTGTGTGTGTGTGTGCTGAAGGGAGGCAGAGGAGGATTTAAGTAGCGGAAATGAAAAATCAGGCAAGGAGTTTTTTGTGAATATTTCGAACCACTATTTCAGCAAACGATGAGTTTCTAAGAATGTTTCTTTAATTATATATTTAAGACCATAGATCTACTTCATTATCTCCTATAATATAACTCGGATATATCATACTGGATAATATAGATATATTATATATATAAATATAATATAATATATATATAATATATTTATATTATATATATATAATATATATATATATATATACTCATATATATATAAAATTATATATATATAGATATAAAATTATTAATAAGATATAATAATATCACAGTCCCAAGACGCATACATGATGTCAATGATTTTATTTGTGGAGCAGTGAGGGTGATCCTTGAATAAAAAGGGCATGCTCAATGATTGACTCTGTTTCTGAACAGTCGAGGCAAGTCAGTGCTCGCTTCAGGGCGGAATTCCACCCGTTTTAGTTCGCCAATATGTTTCAAGACGATCGTGCTCGTATATATTATATATACTATATATTATAATATATATATAAATAATATATATAGATATTATATAATTATATATATATAATTATTATATACTATATAAGATAAATATATTTATATATATATATCTATATAGATATATATATATATAATATATAATAGATTATATATATATATATATACTATATATATACCTATTAATAATATATATATAATACATTATTTATAAATATATTATATATATATACTATATATATTTATAATATATATAATTATATATATATATAATAATATATATATATTATATATTATATATATAATATATATAATATATATATATATATACTATATACATATTTTATATATATATATTATATAAATATATATATATATTATACTAGTATAATATAATATAAATATACTTATATATAATATAAAATAATATATATATACATATTATAATATTTATATATATATATACTATATATATATTATTATAAATTATACTATATATATATACTATCTATAATATATATATATATATATATACCTTATATAGATATATATACTAAAGCCCGCGTCAACATAATGAGTCTATAATATATAATTATATATATATATAATATATATTGACCAAGACATTAATAACTTTACCCAAAATAATACACATTTCAACATCCGAGTAGTCGTGACAAATTAAGCACTCAAAAGAATATTTATTAAAAATTAAATAAAAATAAAGAAAAAAAATTAAAGAAAATACACTTTTTAAAAGCTACCATGTAAAAAAAGCTATGAAATAAATCAAAACTATTATAACCTTAAGTAAAGAAAATTTTTTTAAAAGGTGCATACAAATATTTCTGTATAAATCATTTTATTTATTTTTTTTTTTTTTATTTAATTTAAATTTTATTAATTTTTTTTCTTTTTTTTTTTTTTTTCTTTTTTGCATGGAGGGAGAGAAAGGTTGGAAAGACGCCAACATGATCTAAAAAGACTTTGGGCCGTTTTTTTTTATTTGCGTTTTCCTTCAAAAATGGGTAAAGGCCCAATCCAAAGGAGGTAACCTGATTTTTTCCCTTTTTTGTAATTATTTTTGTCTCCTCTTATATATGGCTAATAATAATATAAATATAAATTAAAAACTATATCAAAATTATTGTTCTTTTTTATATATTTTATTTAAAGTTACACTTCATTGACTTAAAAGAATTTTTGCGAAACTTAATTTACACCACTTTATATATTATACTTATAATATATATATATATTTATATAATATATTATATAATATATAGATATTTACTTAATATATAATATTTATAGAATAATATATTAATATATTATCAAGGAAATATGTTTATTTTAAGATATAGTATCTTTTCTATATATTAAAATTATGATATTTAATATATGCCGTATTCAGTATATTTAATTTATTTATTTAATATATTATATATAAAAGAATTGATAATAAATATAAATATATAAATATATATATATATAAATATATAATGAATATATATATAAATATAATTATATATATATATAATATAATAATAATATATATATAATATGATATTATTATTATTCTTATTATTATTATATATTATTATTATTGATTTATTATTATTATTATTATATTAATTATTATGATTATTATTAATATTGTTATTATTATTATTATTTATTATTATTATTATTTATTATTTATTATCTTCCTTCTTCCTCCCCAAGGCTGGGGGTAAGGTCCGTGACATGCATCGGAAAAGGAAAAGTAGTAGAAGAATTATACAACAAGTCGAAAAGATAAGCCCATCGCTTACTGGCCCCCTCATATAACCTTAATTAGTGAGAACTCGTTGTCGCACTCAGAAAATCCACCCTAGAGACTTCACGGGACCGCGACGGACCCTCACATATGGGATATTCGTCACAGTTAGGGTTCATGCCCCTGACCCAGGTGGCCAAAACTATGCCCCCTCACAAAAACTCCTCCATTCCACTTCAATTATTGCACCTTATTCTCGGCCGTTTGCCAAACTCACACCTCTGCTCCTTCCAGACATATACGTTTAACTGACTCAATCCCACTTTTTCTTTGGTCTTCACAGCCGGTCGATTCCCAACACCACTCACCACTATTAACATCTGCTAAACCAACCGACTGTCATTCATGCTTTCAAATGACCAAACCATCTCAACGTACTTTCATTTATTCTTCTCATTTACCACTTTCTTCACACCACATAACTCTCTTAATACGTTCATTTCTCATTTATCAATTCTTTTCACACTAACACCGCCCCTAAGATTGTCCATCTGAACACTTTGACTTGTTTAAGATCTTATATTTTTTAATTCCAGACCATACTCTCATTACTATACTGTAACACAGGTAACAACATAAAAAAAACCCCCTTTTCAGTAAGAACCCCACATATAGCACTCAAAGACTTAGTCCCCCTTTACGTCACCAAACGATTTAATTGCACAGCCCACCTTCCTATACCATTCATAACTCTCTGTATCATCCGTTCCCTTTTCATCCAACATTATATCGTAAATATTTAAAACTCAGACACTTGTCCCAATAGCTCACCATATGCAACAGAAACTTCACAACCGCAGACATTTCCTCACTAACTACCAAGTAGCCTTAACACTTATCTACGTCTTACATTTCAAAACCCTTTCTTTTACACACCCTGCCAAATCCCCCTATCAATCCTCTCAAACTCTCTTCAGATTCGCCCCACAAAAAAAAGATCAATCGTAAATGATAAATAGGGTGTACTCAACCCATCTATCAAATCTTCTCGCAGTCGCACACCTTCCCTTGCCTCGAATTTTTTCATAAACCCCATCCATATACAAAGCCTGAATAAACCCAAGGAGACATAAACACCTCCCTGCCTCACTCCGCTATTAAAATTAAGCCAATCCACTTTCAACTCCATTTATTCTTATACACGCTTTACTATCCTCATTCATACCATATTTTTGATTCTATTCAAAGCCTACCACCAACCACCATTATACTCACTAACACTTGCCCATAGAGCTTCTCTATATTTAATCCTATCATGCGCCTGTGGCAAATCCATAAAATCTTACACGTATATATATATATATATAATATAATATATATATATTATATATATATATATATAATAACTATATTATATATATACATTATATACTATATTATATAAATATATTATATATTTAATATATATATATATAATTTAATACATATATATAAATATATTATATATATATATATATATATATTATAATACTTAAAACATAGATAGATAATAGATAGATAGATAGATAGTAATATAAGATAGATAATAAGATAGATAGATAGATAATAGTAATAAATAAATAGTAATAGATATAGATTAGTCAAATTAGATTTATAATATATTAGGTAATAGATAGATATAATAGATTATTAGATAGAAGTCTATTAAGATAGATTGATGAGTAGATAGAATTTAATAGATAATTAGATAGATTGAAATATATAATTAATGTAATATCAAATAATAATTAAGAATATAATAATAATAATAATAAGATTAGATTAATATAATTATAATAATAGTAATTTATTATTATATTACATGAAATTAAAATATATATTAGAATATCAATTTGATTTCAAGATATGATTAAGTAGTGTTATAGGAGCAGTAAAGATAAAGCAAATGAGAGAGTGTGGGGTAGTGATAGAGAGAGAGAGTACGTGAAGAGAGATATAGAAGTAGGATATAGAGATGATATATAAGGAAGATATAAATAGAGATATAATAGAGATAGTAAGAATATATAGTGAGAGATATAATGATGATAGAGATATAGAAGAGAAATAGAGATAGGATATATAATAAATGAGATAAAATACTCTTCTTCATCTACCTTATGCTCCCCGAAGGAGTGAGAGGACGAGAGAATGAGGAAGAAAGAAGGAGGAGAGAAAGAGGGTGAAGAGTGACGTGGACATGCATACAGAAAAATAAAAAAAGGTAGGTTAAAGCTATAATTATACTCTGAAAACAAAGTAATTTTCGAAAAAGATGATGTAAGCCCAGCCGATTACCCCCGGCAACCTCATTGTATCTCATAGATTAATTTCCAAGAGGACCATTTCGATAACGCAGTACAGAACAAAAATCTTTCACTTTCAGAGAGCCCTTTCACCTGAAGGAACGCAGCTGCACGGAACCTCCGACCTACTCCCCGCGGTCAAGATCCAAGATACGCCCATGTAAGGGTTCATCCCTTGCCACATGAGTAGAGATGCCAATCAACCATCATAAACACCAACCAAATGCAAACACAACCCTCGCCAATTCTGCCTTACCACATTTGTTTATGCAGCCTATATCTCCCTCGCCTCTCCAACACATAACACATATCTATTCCGTCTCCTTCAAGAATACACTCGTTTACTGGGACTCAAATCCACTTTTTCTTTGGCTCTCCCACCCAGCCTGTCGGTTCCCAAAACACTCAGCCCAATCTTATACATCCGCTAAACTACCCACTAAGGCCGTTATAAAACTTTATCAAATCAATAAACCTTTCCACATCGACAATCAATCTTCAACATACTTTCATTTATTCTCTCGTGTACCCCTTTCTTCACACAACCACACAACTCTCTAATAACGTTCATTCCTCATTTTATCAATTCTTCTCAGCACCTAGCACGCCCCTAAGATTGTCCATGCTTGAACACATTGAACTTTTAGATCTATACTCTTATTCAAAACCATAGTCTCACTACTATACAATAACACAGGGTAACAACATACCCTCAATGCAAGACTCTAGCCACACTCAATACTTAGTTTCCCTTTACCATTCACCAACGAATTTAATTGCACCAGCCAAGCCTTCCTGCCATTCACAAACTTTCCTATACACTCTGCATCAATCCGTTTGCCCTTCTCACCAACATTACCCTAAATATTTAAACTCAGACACTTGTTCCAGCTGCTCACCATCTACATAACTTCACACTGAGGACTGTCCTCACTCACAACCATAAACCTTACTCTTATCTACCGTTACTTTCAAAACCACTCCTTTTACACACCCTGCCAAATCTTCCTACCAATCCTCTCAAAACTCTCTTCAGATTTCGCCACACAAAACCACCAATTCATCAGCATATAATAGGTAGGGGCACCCTCCTCTCCATTCTCCATTCTCCATCATTTTAACACCATTTCCCTGCCACCCCACCTCCAATTCTTTCATAACCCCAAATTGAATATAAAACTTGAATAACCAAGGAGACATAACACAAACGCCTGCCCACTCCGGCTATGTAATGCTAAAACCAATCACTTTTGCACACCATTTATCTTACACACGCCTCACTTATCGCCATACATACTTTTTGATTCCATTCAGAAACCTACCATGTCCAATACAGCCAATATAATCATTTCATAGATTAGATAGAAGAGACGACGTAAAGAGAAGATAACACCTGGCCATAGAGCTTCCTATTAACCTATTATACGCCTGTTATATATATATATTATATATATATCAATATTATATATATATATATATATTTATAAGTATTTATTTTAAAATAGATATACTATAATTATAATAGTTAATAAATATATATATATAATATATATATTGAATAATATATTATATTTAATAATTAATTATATATATAATAATAATTATAATAAATAATTAATATAATTAAATAATAATAATAATAATAAATAATAATAATTATAATAATAAATACTAATAATAATAAATAAATAATATAATAATAATAATAATTAATAATAAATAATAATTAAAATAATAACGGATTGGAAAATATTGTATTATAGTTAATACAATAATAAATATAAACATAATATAAATATCATTATATTATAATAACTAATATTTATACGTCACAATGGAATAATAAAAAATATTAAGAAAAATAGAAAAAATATAAATTATAATTGCTGTAGTTAAAATTCCACCTTTTCCCAAAAAGTATTTGGGGTTTATAGCCCTAAATTAATGGTAAACTTTATCTGTATAAAATGATAGATTCAAGCATACCGGCATCATATAATTATAAATATATATTAATAAATTAATTTTAATTATATTTATATAATAATTTAAATTAATAATAAATAAAATTAAATTTAATATAAATTTATTTATAAATTTTAATATAATAAGTATAATAAGTATAATAGAATATTAAATAATATAATAATTGTAAATTAAATAATAATATAATAATATAAACTGGCTATTATATATATATATTTAGTTACGAGCATGATCTCGTATCTACCATCAACCTAAACCTTACGTACCTTCATACCTTACAACTACTATAACACTATACTTAATTGTTAACTCCAATATACTGCTCATTTAAGAGCGTCAAGCTACACTTTTTACACTTACACGAAAACATGAAAAAATATTGTCAGCATGCACTAAATTATATAAAAGTGAGTAATGAATATAAATAACTTGAAATATCTAGGATCCAAAACTCACGAAGATTATGGATATAATTAAGTAATAATATATGTTAAATAGCAAATTCTAATTAACTTAATATAAACACAACTTATTATATTAATTACAGTATACAATCTAATCTAATGACTCCCATCTCAAACAAAATAATCTATAGTAGCTATGTTACAAAGCTGCCATTGAAAGGTATAAACAAACTGTATATGTTGTATTCGATACTTGATTTCTAACAATCATCAATGAGACCATTTATAACTGTGAAAGTTAATATAACAGTTCAGAACCGATTTTGTAATTCGTATTTTTATTTTTAAGTTGTCAATTTCAGTGTGAAAGCAAACTAATATATATCAATTCGAATTCGGAGGACATTGTGTTATAAATTACTACGATTATTTCATTAATATATAGTAAAATAAAATAAATACTTTGAGTCAGGTTCGTTTATCAGATCTTTTTTGTAATTTTACTAATTTATATAAAATATTATATATAAATTAGTTATAGTGTTGGCAATTGTCAATATAAAAACCCTTTGTCTTATGAACTTCTGTTAAGTTTTTATGAAATTGTGTCCCAATAATCGACCATGAGCTTTTTTAAATTTTTCTTCTAATAATTTCTTATTTTAAAATAGAAAAAAAATCACTTTATTTTTTTGCTTTTATTGAAAACGTATTTTTCAAGTTTTTTTTATTTGTTCAATTTCATTCACAAAAAAATATTACAAAAAAAATATTTTTAGTTCACTTTATTTTATATATTATTTATTATATTCTTCATTTAAAAAATAACCATTAATTAAAATTACAGTATATATATATGCAAAATAATAATAAACTTACATACTAGTTAATAAACTTAAATTATTGCCTTACCCTTACGCCAAACTAATTAATAAATTAATCTTTATATTTTTTCATATTTCCTTCCTTCTTCTTCTTTTCAATGACGTCATGATGAACTCGTATGCCGACTACAATGCGACTTTTACAAGAAATACCAACAGCAAGTAATAAGACATGGTTGAATGACAATTGCTTTCTGCAATAATAATTTCAGTTTATAATTTACAACTAGAGTTGTTCAGATGTGCATTTACTAATATTTTTTTATTTTTACTATGTTCCATCATCCTTTATTTTAACTACGAATACTATTGGGTAAAATTCACTTTTATTCTTAAAAAGTAAATTAAGAAAAAACACACAACTTACATATATTTGTGTGAATGAAATAGAAAAGGTATGATGTTATTGTTTTCTGTTAAATTTTCATTGATTTCTCAGTTTGTGAAATAACGGGGAATTTTTTTCCTTCAAATTTTTTTCTTCAATTTTTTTTTCGCGTTATTAAAAAAAATATATATATATATATATAATAAATATTATTTAATATTAAGTTATAATAGTTTGTATTAATATGTATATATTATTATTATAATAAATACCGTATATAGTATATAATATATATATATATAGAGATATATAGCCACCATAAGTATAATAACATAGATAGTACTATACTATTATTAGATATATATTACTATATACTATATACATAATATAAATAATATAATATATAATATAATATATATATATATACCGTATATAATAGCTATATGATATATATATAAATATACTAATATATATAATATATATATATAGAATATATAAATATAAATTAATATATATATATAAATATATATATTATATATAATATAAATATAATATTAAATATATATATATATATATATATATATATATATATATATATATATATTATATATATATTTATACTATATATATATATATAATATATATATATATATATAATAATTTATATATATATTATATATATTTATACATTATATATATATATATATTAATAATATTTATATAATATATATATATAAACCTCCAATCTATATGACTTTTTTATATTAATATACCACTATACTATATATATATAGTATATATATAATATATAATATAACTATTATATAAATAATATATATATATATATATATATATATATATAATATATATAGTATATATATATATATAACCTAGTAATTATATATATATAACATATATATAATATATATATATATATTAATATATATTAAGTATATATATATAATAGAGTCAGGTATTTAGGTTTAATAGCATAATATATAGTAGTAATAGTATATATATATATGTATATAGTGATATATTAAGTATTAAAGTTAGGTATAAATTAAAGGCTATAGGATATTCATATCTATTGAGTTATTGTTCAGGTCTCACCACGTTTAGGTTCATAAGATAAGAAAGCACAACTCTTTACCAGCTCATAGAAAATTTTATGTTCATAAATACTCACATTCATGTCTATCACCATTTTTTTTTTCGGATAGTAATTCCGTTACTAATTAATACATTTACTGATTTTGAGACAAGATATGTCACTATCTCTCAACTCTTAGAATTTTTCGTGTCTATAGATTATAGAGTAGAACATGACAACAAGCATATGGGACCGATGTACGAGGCACAATAGGTAATGACGAATTAAAAGGTTCTGACAAGTTACCCTTCCAAAAACCTAGTATTGTAGAGTCAGTGCAATAAATTTTTCAGATCGTGTAAGAGCAGTATTTCAATAGTAGACGTATACATGAAAGTGGTTGTTGTTGACTATGGCGATGGATCTGCAACAGATGTAACATAAAGTAGGTATTTGCGTTTGTACCAAAAGAATTAAAATCATACCATACGCACACTAGTTCTACACTTTCTTAACAATAGGACAGATGTAGGAGATCTGCAATAAAGGGACTTAAGCAGCAACTGCATCATACACCCCAAGCACTTTTGATGGCCGATTATGCTACGAGTAAATAAAAAGTTTTACATAACTTAAAAAACTAAAACCGGGGTTTTACAGAGAGAATTTAATGTGCGATGCGTATGGTTGTCGTCAATCCAGAATAGCGCTACGAAATCCTCTCATTAGTGAAGTTTACTTACGAATAGCAATGAACCATATTAAGGTGGAGTTCTGGGAGAAGGTGCTCTAGCATCAGCCTTTCTTCGACTCACCATTTTCCTCATAGTACCGCGACAGAATGTAAAACGCATCTTGATTCACGGCCGTTACGTAGTCGATTAACTTATTGGCGTCTAAATTTGTTTTTATGTACTTTAATTAATTAATCTAATTAATTTAGATCAAATTCTCGTTAATAGAATGTGGAATGAAAATCTAGAGTGGAATTGTTGTTATTGTATTGATTGTTGATTTCATGTTGGAGTGTATTGGGTACACAGGGTAAAAAGAGAGCGAGATATGGTTATTCTTTTGGGACCGAGGAGCCTCTTGTGCCTTTTAAAAGATAATAATCTTTTCCTTTGGCTTTTAAGTATGCTTTCGTTATGAATTAATCAGAAGTAGTAGAAATGAAATAGTACCCACAGCATACCATTTTTTAATGCACACATTACCTCTTCTCTTGTATTTACGTTAGTTATATCGCATAACAGGTCACCAGGGTACTCTATATTATTTACACGAAAAACCAAACCTTTCTCACCTTCAATCCTACTATACACTCGGTTATCGGCACCCCTCCACTCAAGCAAATTACAAAATTATGAACTATCCTCTCTATATCTCCGGGCCCTCCGCATACATTCACGTACAGTTTTTTGAAAAAAGAAAACATGATCTTCTATACACAGTAACTTTCACATCAGGTTGGAGATTCAGATTATTTTATAACGAAAGCATACGTTAAAAGCCAAAAAAAAAAAATTTACAGCACAAACCCGCCCAATAAAGACACCTTCTTTTCTTTTATTATCTTTTCCCAATATACCTTCCTTAGGTAAGAAGAAAATCTCTTCCTCATACAAAATAATCTACAATAACTGTCTCTTTTACGCTAAAAAAAACAATTTACCAATACAAAATATAATGCAAATCCGTCACACAAAAGCGTTTACCACATCCCCTGTAATTTTGTGCAATTATGGACTTATGTAGTGAGAAAGCCTCCAATTCAGAACAGCGGAAGATCCAACAAAATTTAGAAATTTTATTCTTGCATTTAGAACTATTATAGAGAGTAGGTGTTCCAGAGAAAGTAACAAAGTAACAAAAGTAAAGATAAAAAGGCTATGAGAGAATTTTTATTTTTAAATGCTTGCAATAACTCAATGAGTAATATTTCACCTATAAGTCACCTGAAATCATCTTTTCAAAATAGTTAAAAAGCTTCCAACGTTTTGCCAAGTGACAAATGGAGAAATAAAGCCGAAAAAAATCATGACAATCACCAACCAACCTAGAGCAATGCCTAAAAAGCGAACAATATCCAAGAGAAGACTTCTTTCCTATGGCCCATGAGATCTCGTGTTAACGAGATTGAAAGCTGTGCCTTGCCTAATTATGTGTTATAATTAAGTGCTTTTGTATTATAATGTTGAAGGTCAAAATTAAAGAATTTCATAAAATTACCATCTTTAAATCCGACAATTTTACTATAAAATACATTTTCTCAATCATTAGTCTTGCATTTTATCTGTGTGGAATTACTCTCCCCATATTTATAAATGTAGAGAATAAAAATTTTATATTAAAGGAAAATTTTTCAGATTATTTTAGATTAATTCTAGCATTTTCCTTTTAATATTTTGTTCGTATTATATAAGAAATAAATTCGTATATATCTTCTTTTATAACTCCAACATTATAGAATCGGATAAAAAAAACTTTTAAACTATAAAGTCTGCATTTCGCACTATGATATTCCAATCATATGTTAGGAAGAACAAATTTATTTAATATATTTCAATTTGAAAGTATTACACTTCGATGAAAACAGGCATGGCCATTTTGCTGCTATCAGGGGTACATAAGTTTATATAATTTTGTTCTTTAAAAATTTAGAGAAGGGTCATACCCTAGCTAAACTTATACAAAGTAGAGATGAAGTAAGAACTTTCAAATCAATTTAGATTCAAAATTTCCAATTAAATTAAACTTATACGCGATATTAAAAAAAAAAACACCAAAAATTTTTCATCTTATATCGTAGCTTCAAATTTCAAAAAGCTGGCTTAAGTGAACTGAGTATTTTAGTATATTTTTAAAACAAATTTACGGCTTTCATGGATAAAAATTATTTTTTAAGGGCTCGAGCCGACGGGGGACAACGAGGGACGAAGTCCCCCCGGCGTCCACCGGAACCAACGGGACGCGCAGACTCCTTCATCTCTGCGGCTCTAGAAATTTGCGCGGTATTCGTTAGATTAAAAAATAAAAAAGGGAACTGAAGTTTATTGTACAATATATGCCTCTATTGAAGATAGACTGAGACATTTCGATTTTTTTCCCAAGCTTGCAAAATCTGTTAAATTTCTCCTTGGCATTCTTCTTTTTTGTGTGCTAAAGAAAATATATTTTTTATAAAAAACTTAAAAAATTGAATTCAAAATAGATAATATATATATATATATATATATATATATAGCACATATTTAGTAATTTTAAATTAAGAAATTAAAATATTTAACATTATATCATAATATATATAAGTATATATACCTATAGTATATAGTATATATAGTATATATATATATAACAATTATATATAACATCTTTTATGTTTTACCATAAATAATGATTATTGATGTGTAAGGCTATCTTGTGTCCCAAAGTAAAATTTTTAAGATTTGGCAACCAACGCCGACACACAATTTCAAGTGAATCACGCTATGTACAATGAGAGCAATATATATTATATATAGTATATATATATATATAGTATATAGTAGTATACTCTATATATACTATATATAATATATACTATTATATATATATATATATATATATATATATGCCAGCCTCCCGAAAGCATCAATGCATGTAACTACATAAAAAAATTATAAAACAGCTACAGGAAAAAAAATAACATTTTGACTTTAGCAAGCAATTTCATTTACTGGAACACTTAAAAAAAAAAATTATTTTATCTGCTGAAAGATCTATTTATTGTCATAACACCCCTTAAATAAGCTGCTAATTAATCCTTAGAGTCGGGCAACGTTATGGCGTGACCTGACCTGAATCTCTGCATACTTCACGAGAGCAAGAGGCTACCAAATAGTATTTTTAATTTTACGCCTTGTGAGTACATGTTCATTTTCTTCTTTTATCCCTTTTATGGGTTCGAGCCGACCGAGACAGAGGGGGACTCCCCCGTCGCCTCCCCGGCTAGGCCGAAGAAACCCTCGACCTGTCCAAAATTATGATTGGTCGTGGTTATATTTAAAGTAAAAAAAATAAAAATTTCAACACTTTTGATGTATAAATAATCTCACTTGGAGTACTCGAGCTTCTTCGCGTATTCTCAGAAAACGGGAATATCATACAAGTTTTCCAACATTTTTAACTATTTAAATTTTTCAAAAGCGTTATTTTTTTTGTTTTTACTTTCATGTGATAAAAATGTTCTCCTGATTAACCAAAAAATGTTCATTTATTTTCTGTAAGCCCTCGTTATAGTTATTTAGTTACCATGCATGATGCTTTCGCCCGAGCCTACCATATATATATGATATATATCACTATTATATTAATATATATATATATATAATTTTAGCTACCAATAAGTATAGTAATATTTTCTCGCTATACACTAAGATCTATCTAAAAATAAATATATACCCTATTATATATATATCCGATCGGCCCAGCCTCTAGAAAAGCCACAATCCATATCTCAAAAACTCAAAAACTACAACTCAAAAACTACATACATTGCTGGAATCCTGGCAAATTTTACCGAGGCGAAACGTAAAAAAAAAAAAAAAAAAAAAAAAAAAAAAAAAAAAAAAAAAAAAATCTCGAAAATAAATTACACTACAGGGAAATGAAATACATTTTGGAATCTTGTAAATTTGGTTAGGAAAATGTAAAAAAAAAAAAAAAAAAACAAAAAACTTACCAACATACCAAAATTTCCGGCAAAAAATTTCTTTTTTCGGGGGAGGTGCTGAACCATAGTATATATCATATATTATTTGTAAAGGTATCACACGGCAATGTAGGGGCGACCGACGTGAACACAGGTGGACGTTTCCATACACCGTAGGGGAGGGGCGGACCGCGGGACCACCCAAATACCAAAGAGACGGCGGTTCCGGAGACCCCCCGCCGCCAAGGGCGGGAAAGATTATCCACCCGAGTCCCCGGAAGGCCGAGAGACCCTGACTCCTGCAATCTGGGCGGTTTACCTTGGGGTATCTTTAGTTATTTAAAAAAAAATAGGCAAAATTTTAAGAAGTCTATTTATTTTAACGAGTAACCAATAAAAGGTCTCTAAATAGGCTCTCTAATCATTATTAACAATAATTCAATTTTTATACTATAATTTTTTTTTTTTTTTTTTTTTTTATACATTTTTCCCACTAAAATTGGATCCAGCCATTCACCGCTAGATCTTTATTCTTTATCCGGTTAGCTGATATAGTAGTTTTTGAAGAATATGGATTGTGGCTCTTCTAAGAGGCTGACCTATTATATATATAGTATATATAGGTATTATAATATATAATATAATAATATATACATATAATATATATATATATATAATTATTATAATATAATAATATTATATATATAGTATTATATATATATATATATATATATATACATATATTATATATATATATATCGATTAGTAATATATATATATATATAATATACTAAATATATCTATATTAATATATATATAGTATTATATATAGTAATTATATCAGAGCTGCCGGCGTTTGCGCCAACACCAAAGTTGCACCTATTGCGCCTATGTGCACTATCAATTTTAGGCGCAAAAGGCGCAACAATTTTAAAAAGGGCGGACTAAGCAAGGCGCACAGCCAATTCTCTCCGCCTATAACCGCGCCTATGAACAGGAACACAAGCATTTTTTTTACCCTTAACAGTAGAACTTAGAAAGCGTGGCAAGCTTGTATCATTCTAAAAACCAGTTGTTGTACATAAATGTATAGGATATACATATATACCTGATAGTATAATATACAGGATATATATATATATAATATATACATATATATAGATAATCATATATATATATATAAATATATTATATAATCATACTATATATATATAGTTCGTAGTCCTTTAACTACAAATAAATCTGCCAACTATGCTCGAAAATTTCAACTTCTTCATCGCTCTCTGAAACCTCCTGGGTGGAAAAAACATTGGACCGCAAGGACATGGAGGAGGAAGAGGACGGTAGGATATTAGCTTGTACGGCTTGTCTTCTAATTACAAAAATTAATCTAAATGTGGTTTTCCTTATAACCAGACAAATGCTTATTTATTATCGCCACTAAGAGTTTACTTTGCAAATAAATTTAGCAAACAGCCACCTGGCCGCGCGAAAAGTCGCAGGCGCCCAAGGCGCATAGCGCAAAGGCAATAGGCGCTGAATGTGACCAAAAATATAGGCGCATAGGCGCAAGGCGCAAGGCGCACTAGGTCCGGCGGCATAGGCGCATAAGCGCAGGCGCACTCAAAAGTTTAAAATTTGCGCGCCCAGCTCTGATATATATTACTATACTATATATATATATTATATATAATATATATAATATATATATATTATTATATACTAATAATATATATAATATATATATAATATATATATTATATATAACTAGGATATATTAAATATAATAATAATCCATAATATATAAATCCCATATTACACCTAATATTACCATATAAATCACTATATACTATCCACGTATATATATAATATATATATATATATTGTAAGATATCAGATTTTGTTATTTAAACCTTTTTGAATAAAATCAAGCATTTATATATTTGTTTACCATTTACTTCCATGCAAATCAACTGTTATATTTACGCAAATATCTTGCGCCATTCAACGAACATTTTAAAAGGAAAACTACATTGTATTAAAAAAAATCGTATGGAACACTCAAACTAAACGTGCTTTCATAAATGCAAACCGTGTAATTTTACGAGTGACATTACTGTACCATTCTACATTTTTGTAGGTTTTGTAAGTATTTACAAATATAATAATTTAAAATTTGAGGTACTACAGTTGGTATTGTTAAGTGATATTTCGCCTGCTAATAGTGAATAAAGTTTTTCTTTTTATAATGTTTATATATTTAGTAATTAAATGTGATTTGGACGCCTAAAAATTGTTTGTTGAGATTCTTTAATTTTTATTCTAAATATAGTTACATTATTAAGTTGAAAAGTATTTAAAGAAACAATTTATTTGCTTCACCTAACTACACACATTATAATCAGGCTTAGTTACTGTCGAAGTATCCCATTTTCAAGCATCTTCTTTTTCAATTATCTGTTTTCTGTTATTTTGTTACAAAATAAACTATTTTATATTGTATTTAATTTTACGTTTTCCTTTTGATTTAATGAAGAATGAAATATATATAGCCGTTTGAGAACAATTAAGAACCGAGGGATTTAACTAAAGTGACCATAGTCCCGCTTTTAGGCGGGACAGTCCCGCTTTTTTCGATCTTGTCCCGCTTTTTTAAAATGGAAAAAAATATCCCGCTTTTTTTTGAGAAGTCCCGCTTTTTCCAGAGAGATCCCGCTATTTTTCCCTTTTCAAATAATTATAATAGTTAATATAAAATTATAAATTAAAAAATAACATAACAATAATTATATATATATATATATATATATATATATATATATATATATATATATATATATATATATATATATTAGTATATATATATATATATATATATATATATATATATATATATATATATATATATATATATATATATATATATATAGATATATATATATATATATATATATATATATATATATATATATATATATATATATATATATATATATATATATATATATATATATATATATTGATGTTGAAGCTGTAATTGTAAAAATATATTCGTATTTTTACATTTATACCGTTCGAGTAGAAGAGCTTAAGGAATTTTGCGATTTTGTCGAGATTGAGTATAAACAGCTCCTTGGATACAGCAAAACAAGATGGCTTGCTTTAATGCCTGCTATCGAAAGAGTGTTGAAACTCTTTCCTGGACTGAAATCATACTTTGACAGTCAGAACAAATGTCCAGAGGTTTTGAAAATGTTTTTTGAAAATCCCCTTGCTGAAATATGGCTTCATTTCCTTCATATATATATATATATATATATATATAAAATATATATATATATATATATATATATATATATATATATATATATATATATATATATATATATATATATATATATATATATATATATATATATATATATATATAAATAATGTGTGTCCCGATTTTAACTACAAGAAATCTGGTCACCTTAGATTTAACAGAAAATTATCATATGAAAAATGAAGGAACATTAGAGAGGGGGGTATTCAAAGAAGTTTTAGTTTTTAAATTTACTATAAAAAAAATTAAATGTATAAAATATTTACACTGAATTTAAGGGAAAATATATTTATTTAAGGGGGAATATAATTCTTCCTTAAAAACTTGCTGACTTCCTTCCTCTTCTGTTACTACTTGCTCCATATTATTGAGAAAAATATCGCCAGCAGCAAATCACAGGAACTCATAGAAAAAGTATCAGAAAAGAAAAAGACTGAATACGCAGGAATATGCTCTTAAATGATGGAAGTATAAAAGAAGAGTGTCTGAATTTGGCAAAAGTTTCTTGTCCATTCCTAAGCTACCCTCCTAACAGTGTGACCAGTAAACAACTTTACAGAAACACATAATGAATATAAACATTATGTATCTCATTAACGTAACCGCGGAAACAGCGCCCACTACACGCCCAGAGCATAAAACATCATACCCCGAAACCACACCCCGTAAGGTGAGCAATGTGTGTGACTCTGAAAAGCCCCCCGGAACTCCGCGTTCAGTTCATAAGATCACAAATAATAGCTGTGCAAACAAGATTATACATCCAAGTGTGGGACAACCTTTTCAGAGGTTAGTCTCAACTTTGGGACAGCCTCTTCAGAGGTTAGTCCCAACTGTGGGACAACCTCTTCAGAGGTTATTTAAGTTTCGAATCTCCAACAATAAGAGACCCCGGAGAGAGGCGAGAACAACCGGTTTTTGACCAGTAACCCTCACCCACGGGGGAAGGAAGGCAAGACGGGTATAAGATACCCACAAAGACATTGGCTCGATAACCACCATGGTTAAGGAGGACACTGGGGGAGACTCCCATAAGAGAGATCAGGAATACGTATGGTAGTACGTACATAAAAGGAAAAGAAGGGATACAAATTGGAGAAGGAACAGGTAATAAGGATGGGATACATAAATTACGAAAACAATGACACCAATAAAATAATAATAATAATAATAATAATAATAATAATAATAATAATATAATAATAATAATAATAATATTAATATTACACAATAATATTAATAATGGTTGGCTATTAATATTAATAATAATAATAATAATATTAATAATAATGTATTATATGAACAATAACGCACAATCTCATACACATTTACACACACACAGCACACGAACACAAATGTGCATAAATTTACACACACACACACACACACACAATAATATTAATAATACGATCTCAATGATAATAATAATAATAATAACAATAATAATAATAATAATAATAATAATAATAATAATAATAATAATAATAATAATAATAATAATAATAATAATAATAATATTAATAATAATAATAATAATAATAATAATAATAATAATAATAATAATAATAATAATAATAATAATAATAATAATAATAATAATAATAATAATAATAATAATAATAATAATTAATATGAACACCTTGCATCTAAACCTTGGAATGGTTAGCACGGTTGATTGATCTACTTTTCATTTTGAAAGTCGGGGTTGAGTCACCAGTAGCTGAACAGCTCGCAATTTGTTACACTTCCACACACTACTGATTTTCCAGATATTTAATATATATATATATATATATATATATATATATATATAAATGTATATCCTCCATATGTATATATATACAGATATATATATATATATATATATATATATATATATATATATATATATATATCAGGGGCGTATATATAGGGTAGGAGGTAGCTCCTACCCAATATTTTTTAGTCTTTTTAATAAAATAATTTAAATGGTAAAGTAAAATAAATTATTAGAATTTTATATGAAAGTGTAAAAAAGAAACTGATTTATAAAATAAATTTAAAGAAAATCAACTACTTTAGTAATAACAATTATAATAATTAAATTCATTTGGAAATTTTCCTTCCTACTCTGTTCCTAAGAGTAAATTGGAAAGCGGTGGGCGTACGGGTAGATCTTCATATTTCATATAAAATATATAGGAAAAAGCCAAGCGTCATACCTTGCTGTTGAGCGAAAAAATAAGCAAATTTCGCGAGTACGAAACTTTCGCTCACCCAGTGAAATCGTACGAAATAATTTGAAAAAAAGATTTTAAATCTCTCTCTCTCTCTCTCTCTCTCTCTCTCTCTCTCTCTCTCTCTCTCTCTCTCTCTCTCTCTATCTATCTATCTATCTATCTATATCATATATTTATCTATTTATCTATCTAACTATCTATCTATCTATCTATCAATGTACGATATTTTCACTTTTGGTGGACAGAGTGAACATAAATGTTTACCATATATTTGCTGAGTTAAGTTTTGGAATAGAGGCAGTGAAGGTGTTGTGCTTTATTGAATTTTAATAATATGTAACATTTTTATTAATTAAGTGTTGTTTACCTTTATATAATTAAAATAATTATTTAAAAATTCTGGTAGGCCTATGTCAGGCTTTGAGTCAATCTTATGCATATAATACACATAAATAAACATAGCTTTATTCAAAAGGACGTGAAAAATTAAATTTTTCCTTCAAATAAATAAGGACGTATTGCAGTTAAAGAGTTTTCTTTATATATATTATCCCTATTTAGATATCATATATATATATATATATATATATATATATATATATATATATATATATATATATATATATATATATATATATATATATATATATATATATATATATAGGCCAGTCGTTTCTTATTGTCCTTCGTCATATGTACTTAAAAACTATTAATGCTACAGTAAAAGAATACATTGTTGGAATGCTGGTCCAATGCTGGTCCAGGAAATAAAAAAAAAAAATATATATATATATATATATATATATATATATATCTCAAAAACTACAATAGCTACAGCGAAAAGGAATACATTTTTGGAATCCTGGTAAAATTTCACATAAGAAAATGTAAAATAATAATAATAAAAAAAAAATTATTGTTAATAATTATAGTAATATGATTAGAAGGCCTATTTAGAGACCTTTTATTGGTTTCTCGTTAAAATAAATAGACTTTCTATTAAATTTTGCTTTATACGGCACACTAGGGGGCTCGAGCCGACGGGGAACATAGGGGGGATGTTTTCCATACCCCTTAGGCGCGGAGGAACCCCGCGACACCCAATACCAAAGAGCGGTAAAAGATTCCTCGGAGGGGGGAATTAGTCCTACCCCGTAGTTCCCCGGAAGGCCGAGAGACCCCGACTCCTGCCATCGGTGCGGTATACCCTTGGGGTATTTTTTAGTAAAAAAA
>JABUQX010079933.1:67500-70000 GCA_015478945.1 Trachelipus rathkii
CAGCTACCCTCATACCCTTTCTGTGATCTATTGATCTATTGATCTATTGATCTATTGATCTATTGATTCAAGTCATATTTTGTATAACATAACACAAAAAACTTTTATTTATTTTGTTTTGTTTCTTTAAACATTATTTTTACTATAAAAATTTATTATTTTGATTTAATTTGTTTTAAATATTTTGTTTTACTAAAAAATATTCTTTTTTATGTTTATACTTAAAAAATTTTTAATATTACATACCTTAAAGCAGTAAAATCAGTAAATCAGTAAACCAAAACTGCCCTCCATACCCTCATACCCTTCTTGATTCTATTGATCTATTGAATATCCTTCTCCACCTCACGCCCCTCCCTATCTATGATCTATTGATTCAAGTCATATTTTGTATAAATAACACAAAAACTTTTATTTTATTTTGTTTTTGTTTCTTTAAACATTATGTTTTACTATAAAATTTATTTATTTGTTTAATTTGTTTTAAATATTTTGTTTTACTAAAAAAATTTTTTTTTTTAATTATAACTTAAAAAAATTTTGCATATTTACATACCTAAAGCAGTAAATCCCAGTAAATCAGTAAATCAATACAGGTGTCCATGCCCCTCATACCCTTCTGTGATCTATTGATCAATGTCATCTATTGATCTATTGATTCAAGTCATATTTGTAAACATAACACAAAAAAACTTTTATTTCTTGTGAAGTGTTGTTTCTGAGAAGATTATGATTTTACTATAAAAATTTATTTATTTTGTTTAATTTGTTTTAAATATTTTGTTTTTACTAAAAAATTTATTCTTTTTATGTTTATAACTTAAAAAAATTTGCATTTTTACATACCTTAAAGCAGTAAATCAGTAAATCAGTAAATCAAACTGGCCTCCCCATACCCTCATACTCTTCTGTGATCATTGATCTATGATCTATTGATCTATTGATCTATTGATTAAAGTCATATTTTGTATAACATAACACAAAAACTTTTATTTATTTTTGATTTGTTTCTTTAAACATTTTGTTTTACTATAAAAAATTTATTTATTTGTTTAATTTTGTTTTAAAAATTTTTTTTTACTAAAAAATTTATTCTTTTTATGTTTATAACTTAAAAAAATTTGCATATTTACATACCTTAAAGCAGTAAATCAGTAAATCAGTAAATCAACTGCCCTCCATACCTCATACCCTTTTCTGTGATCTATTGATCTATTGGATCTATTGATCTATGATTCAAGTCATAATTTTGTATAACATAACACAAGATACTTTTATTTTTTTTTATTGTTGCGTTAAATATTTTCTTTTAGGAAACGGCCGACCGGTCGTGACTACAAGCCTGCAAAATATTTGTTTTTACTAAAAAAAGTTTTTATTCTTTTTATGTTTATAACTTAAAAAAAATTTGCATATTTACATACCTTAAAGCAGTAAATCAGTAAATCAGTAAATCAAACTGTATCCAGCTACCCTCCTACCCTTCCATGATCTATTGATCTATTGATCTATTATCTATTGAATCTAATGAGTTCAGTATCATTTTGGATATACATAACATAAAAATAAATTCTTTGCTGTAGCTGTTGTTGTTGCTGTTAAATATATCATACGTTCAAGTTAGATGAAAATATACAACACTTTTTCAAACATATCTCTAAAATATTAATGTTAATTTTACATTAACATTGTAATATTGAACTAAAATTAAAAGTTTCAACTTACCAGCAGAAGATGGCATAGCAATCTCAATCTTTACTATACACACAAACGCTCAAAATATTATTATTATTATTATTATTATTATTATTATTATTATTATTATTATTATTATTATTATTATTATTATTATTATTATTATTATTATTATTATTATTATTATTATTATTATATCAACTAATAACAGTCATATGATCAGTAAGTTAGTACGATAATTGCATGGCTAGTGCATTAAGTAAAGTGTCTATAATTATTGTGTGTGTGTGTGTGTGTATAGTAAAGATTGAGATTGCTATGCCATCTTCTGCTGGTAAGTTGAAACTTTTAATTTTAGTTCAATATTACAATGTTAATGTAAAATTAACATTAATATTTTAGAGATATGTTTGAAAAAGTGTTGTATATTTTCATCTAACTTGAACGTATGATATATTTAACAGCAACAACAACAACAACAGCTACAGCAAAGAATTTATTTTTATGTTATGTTATACAAAAAGATACTTGAATCAATAGATCAATAGATCAATAGATCAATAGATCAATAGATCAATAGATCATGGAAGGGTAGGAGGGTAGCTGGATACAGTTTGATTTACTGATTTACTGATTTACTGCTTTAAGGTATGTAAATATGCAAATTTTTTTAAGTTATAAACATAAAAAGAATAATTTTTTTAGTAAAAACAAAATATTTAAAAGCAAATTAAACAATATAAATAAATTTTTATAGTAAAAACATAATGTTTAAAGAAACAATACAAAATAAATAAAAGTTTTT
>JABUQX010079933.1:77500-80000 GCA_015478945.1 Trachelipus rathkii
TAAAGCTTAATAAAAAATGTAAAAAAAAATTAATAAAAAAAACAAAAAAAAAAAAAAAAAAATTAGGGGGCTCGAGCCGACGGGGGACAGAAGGGGGGACGTTTTCCATACCCCGTGGGGGGGGCGGAGGAACCCCCGCGACACAAAAATACCAGAGCGGGTTCGGAGACCCTCCCCGGAGGGGGGAAATAGTCCTACCCTGTAGTTCCCCGGAAGGCCGAGAGACCCCAACTCCTGCCATCTTTGCGGTTTACCCTTGGGTATTCCTTTAGTAAAAAAAAAAAAAAAAAAAAAATTAAAACTGAGGGAGTCGTAAAAGGAAAAGGCCCTATATATTTTTTGAATCATGTCCGTTACCAATTAAAATGATTGTTAAGATTATAAACCAGAAAAATATTAAAAAAAAAAAAAAAAAATTAAAACTGACGAGTCGTAAAACCAGATAATATATATAATAATTATATATATATAATATATATATATAATATATAATATATATATTATATATAATATATATATTATATATATATTTACATATATATATAAATACTATATATATATTATATATATATATATATATATATATATATATATATATATATATAATATTATATTGTAAACGGACGGACCATCCCATGTCTCCGTTAGTTTACTTTCAATAAAAATATATTAAAATAATCAATGTTTCTTTTCCCTGATGAGGTCTAAATGAGAAACTAAAACTGGATTTTCTACGTACAACTTTAATAATAACTCGCACATTATACATTGAAAACAAGCATGAAAATTACTAAATTCCTTGAAATTTTCTCCCGTCAGATAAACGTATCAAAATGTAATTGCTTTAACAGTCTTTCAATTCATTAAAAAAATCAATACTAAATAATAATAGATGTATTTCCACACAATGGCTTTACTCAATACAGATAAACATTAACCAATTCTTTTACTAATCTACAACCTCATTGATGACACAGTGTTTAACAAGCACAGTAAATAATTCCATAAAATGATATAAAATACCAACTGGTAACTCTAACTATTAAACATTAAAATTACAAGCTCTTCCAAAATATGTACTAAACGTCAGTAAAACAATTTCCATATAAATGACACACTCCTCAGGACACGGTAAACAGTTCAATAAAACGCCATATATAAACAATTACTAATAATAAAAGAAAACCTACATTTTTCAATTTCGAACACCGACTCGGTCGGCTTAACTTATTAACTAAAAATCTATGTGCAACTTACAACTATATCACAGTAATACTTTACGTAGCAGTTATTAATGCCTTCCATCTATGATCCAAGATTACTTCTCCCGTGGCCCCACGTCCTCCGAAAGAAAAGATGCCGCACAGTACGTCCCACCAGTAACTGTAAATCCTTCCTTTTATCATGAACTGGAACCCCGGTCAAAACGTCCGAACGACCATCGTCCCTCCCGTCAGGCACAAGACGTTGGGATAGGCATCCCTGGATCCTTTTCTGGTTACTAACTGACTGTTTCATCGTCCCCATACTGGTGCCTATAACGTCAATAATCAACGTTACTTATACAGAATTAACACTATAAGATCAATAAATAAATAAATGAATGAAACAAACTCACTTACCCGTCTCCACGGGATCCTTACATCCTGATGACTTCTAACGTACCGCTTTATCCTTCTTATCTGTCACTTATATCCTTCCATCTTCTTTCTCATTTCTGCGGTATCAAACTACTTAAATTATTTTCAGCCTTACCTTGTCTTCCTTTTTACTCGGTTGGTTGTTCCTTTTTCCTTCCTTTGTTCTTCTTCCTTTCACTTTATCAGTACCCTTACATATCTCCCCCTTCAAGTCTGTAAAACAGACTTCAAAAAAAAATAATCAATTAAAGAAAAAAAATAGCAACAACCAAAAAAAAAATTTTTCTCTCTCCATATAAAAAATAATAAGGGTTCGTCCGGACTCTACGCACCACCAGTGTAAACGAATGGACCATCCATGTCTCCGTTAAGTTACTTTTCATAAAATATATTAAAATAATCAATGTTTCTTTTCCCTGATGAGGTCTAAATGAGAAACTAAAACTGGATTTTCTACGTACAACTTTAATAATAACTCGCACATTATACATTGAAAACAAGCATGAAAATTACTAAATTCCTTGAAATTTTCTCCCGTCAGATAAACGTATCAAAATGTAATTGCTTTAACAGTCTTTCAATTCATTAAAAAAATCAATACTAAATAATAATAGATGTATTTCCACACAATGGCTTTACTCAATACAGATAAACATTAACCAATTCTTTTACTAATCTACAACCTCATTGATGACACAGTGTTTAACAAGCACAGTAAATAATTCCATAAAATGATATAAAATACCAACTGGTAACTCTAACTATTAAACATTAAAATTACAAGCTCTTCCAAAATATGTACTAAACGTCAGTAAAACAATTTCCATATAAATGACACTCCTCAGGACACGGTTAACAGT
>JABUQX010079933.1:85000-90000 GCA_015478945.1 Trachelipus rathkii
AAGACCCAGGTTCGTCACTGGTCGGTCGTCTGAGTGTGTGTTACTCTCTTCTTGGCTCCGTCTTGCTCAGACTTAAAAATTGAGCACACCCCCTCCTAGATTAGGGCTTTGCCCGTGAGTGGTGGTGTTAACTGTAAATATATATATATATATATATAATTATATATAATATATATATATATATATATATATATATATATATATATATATATATATATATATATATATATATATATATATATATATATATATATATATATATATATATATATATATATATATATATAAAACTTTTGTAGGCCGTATCCCCGTACGTTAGTACTTAGTAAGTTAGGGGTATTAAAGAAGTAAGTTTAAAGGAATCGTATACGAACGAGTTTTCTTCGTCCATACAGTCTTACTGTTTTTTTTTTAGAAAATCCTCAGTTGGATTCTCAGACCCCTCGATGCTTATCATCATACAATGCATTAAGGTTTCTGGCAGCATTCTATTTCTTGTCTTACTTAGTATTCGGTTCATAGTACTGAACTATCTTTTAACCGAGGCTATCGTTACAGGAATGACAAGAAAGATTTCACAGAGCTTTTGTAACTCGCAATATCCCACGTCCGCTTCCAATATTTTCGACAATGGGTTTTCATCTGCTTTAAATATTTCGCTTTCGAGCATGGAATTGATATAAAAAATGAAGGATTTCAGGTCAGCTAGTACACCTTCCGCATTAAACATCGGAAATCTGTCACAAAATTTTCTAACTTATATATCCGGTAAATTTGTTAATGATGAAACGTCTGAAATGATAGCAATATAATTATATCAATTGATTTGTCGTTGAACCTTTTTTCAGTTTCTTCGATTACACTATCGCGGTATATTTTCATCCCTTTAAATGCATTTTTCTTATCTTCATCAGCAATCAGGCGCACTTCAGATGCAAACTCCTCCATTATTTCACACCGAACGTTTTTTTGTAAGTCACTATTGACGTCCCACACTGATTTGCAATATTTTGCAGGAGCAATTTTGTTCCAGTAATTAGGGGATGACTTTGGTCATACTAGTCTTTGCAAACAATTGCTAAGATAAGAATGTGCACTAAGTAGTTCATTCATTAATCACAGGTGAAAGACTTCTCATTTTCTGATTTCCAGCAAGATGCCCCCTGCAAGTAATGCAAGGTATGTCCTTCTTTGTGATATGCTTCACAAGCATCAAAATTGATTTTAGCTCCTGAGACACGCATTCACTATCTATAATGAGAAACCATCTCACTTCAATTTGCCCCGTTCCCCTTTGGAATCCCCCCCTTTGGAGGGAAAATTGGGGGGAAAAAAAAAAAAAAAAAAAAATTTCCCCAATTTAGGAATAATTTTTAAAATGAAAAAAAAAAATTTGAAAAAATTATGCGATGGGGCCAAAAAAATTTAATTTTTTTTTTTTCTTTTTTTTTGGCAACTAAAAAACCCCCCCCTTTAAAAAAACAAAAGTTTTTTTTTTTTTTGTAAATTGACTTTCAAAATATAAAAAAAAAACTTTTGACCTTCTGATTTTTATTCCCTGCAGGAGGCTGCTGCCAGGGACAATATATGTGTTTTACAGTGTATATAGAGAACTTCTTTGTTTGCCTCTTCTGAAAGCCTTTTTTTTACACCTCCAACTTTTCCAGCTATATTAGAAGCACCATCAATCAAAAGTAATAATGTTGTCATAATTTAAATCAAGATCAGTCAGCTCCTATGAATAAGCCATTTACAAGTATTTTCTGCTTTTCATTGGGTATTTTTAACAATTTGAAAGACGTTTGCTCGGGATTTTTTATCGCTCCACTACTTAACATGTTTTTTCAATGTTTTTTTCAAATATCTTCAAACCTCGCCCATCATAACAGAAGTTCAGCAGTGTCCTTGCTGCTGGTAATTCGAACCTATCACTCTGATCTTTATTACGTGTTTTAAAGGGCAAGAACCAATTTGGGGCCTATTTTCGGGTCCATTTTCAGCCCACTAAAAATGGACTAAAATTCGGAATTTTTAGTCGATTTTTTGACTAATATAAGCACGCAAAATGTAGCTTTTTTGCCTCTAAATGGTTGATTTCCGGTGTTTTTCTGTGTCTGTAGTCATTTCTTTCAGATTTTCAATTTCAATTTTCATGTTTTTGACATTTTTCGTATCAACCTTCCAGAATTTTTCTGAAATGACTTCAACTGAAAATATGCCATAGATAGGTCACTATCTAAAATAAGTACAGAGTACTTTTTCGATTTTTTGAGTTTGTGCTCAGCGTTGTCCAATTTCCAAACCCACTTTTTTTTAATTTTGAAATGAAAAATTTCGATAATTTTTTTTTTCTATTCGGGCGAAGTGGATGAAATTTTCAGAGCTTATTTAGTCATAGAAGATATATATATATATATATATATATATATATATATAATATATATATATATAATATATAATATTAATAATATATATATATATATATATATATATATATATATATATATATATATATATTATATATATATATATATATATATATATATATAATATATATATATATATATATATATATATATATATATATATTGCACATGCACAAGATGCACATTTTTTACTTAGATTATTTCTTTGATATGCATTAGTTTTTGATTTGTTCTTGGAACAAATTTTCAACAAAAAAAAATATTTTCGAAAATTTTTTAAAAAATTTCTTTTGAGTATACACAAAAATTATCCAAGTAAAAAAGGTGCATCTTACCCGATTACATATGCCCTGAAAATTTCATCCACTTTGCCCTAACAGAAAAAAAATTATCACAATTTTTTTTTTTACACTTGACGATTAACCATAATGAGGATCCGTCGCGGTCCCGTGATGCTCTAGGGTGGATTTTCTAATTGCGACGAGTGCTTACTAATTAATGGTACAGAGGGGGCGTAAGGCTGGGGCTTTTTTTTAGTTTTTTGTAAAATCTTCCACCTGTTTTTTTTTTCCGATGCATGTAACGCACCTTACTCCCATCTTGGGGAAAAAAGGTAGATGAAGAAAGAAGATATATATATATTAATATATATTATATATATATATATATATATATATATATGATATATATATAAAATATTTATATAATATGTATATAATATAATATCATATTTTTTTATTATTTTTTTTTTTTTAAATAACTTGAAAATTACAAAATATAATTTTTTTTTATACCACAGATTTTGTTTTGTTTTTTTGTTTTTCTTGTTTTTTCCCGTTTTTCCCAACGTTTTTCTCGGAAAATTTAAGTGGGAAAGAACTACCCTTGCCAGCCTTGTGCCTTTGTGGTAAATATTACACTTATAAAAGCTACGCTGCCAGACGCATGATTCTATGTATTAATTTTAAATCTTAACAGCTTTTATTTTTCGCTTTATTATACATATTATATATATATGTATATATATATATTATAATATATTATATATATATATATATATATATATATATATATATATATAATATATATATTATATATAATATATATATAATATATATATATATATATATATATATTATCCCCCCCATGAGAAAAAAAACACTAATAAATATATATTAACTAAGACACTCCTTAACTAATAGGACCTTTTCCGAAAGAAATTTCTATAGCAATACCCATTTTCTCAGAAGCCAGAATTAACAACTTTGCTATTTTATGGCCATATCTAGCATGTTTCCATGCATTCTGGCTGATTTTATTATTTATCGCTATTTAATATAGATTTAAACATACTTTTTATGTTTATTTGCTTTATTTTGTAATTTACGGCAAAAATTAATTCATTCTCGATTTTCTCCGGGGGGGCACTTGACTGTGTCCGGGGGGGCAAAGCCCCCCCGGAGGTATGCCTGAAAGAAACACTGAGCAGAGCTACTGACAGTAGCGATATCTACTGAAATATCACCTTCACTTGAAGAAATAGTAGGTATGGGACCGGAAATATTTTTACTTAATGCTTTCGTCAAGAAACGATCCATTTTATCAAGAGTGAAAAGTCTTTACGATCGGAAAAAACAATTTATTTCAGCAATAGTTGAATTTAGACTAATAACGCTGCGCATACAAAATGAAACGAGACCGGGTACATACTGTAATAACATGTCTAAACTTGTTACGAGTTTGAAACAATTTCAAACCAGAATAGAATTAAATGTTTTATTTTTCTATATTTTTTAAAGTTGCGGTTGCGATTGCGGTGTAATTTTGCCCAAAATATTTGCGGTCGCAACCAATTCGCAACTCATTCAAAATAATTGCGGCGCAATCGCAACCGCAACCGAAATAATTGCGATCGCAATTGCGGCCGCAACAAGTTGCGCCGCAAGTGCCCAACACTGTATATATATATATATATATATATATATATATATATATATATATAATATATATAATATAATATTAAATATTTTATTATATATATATATATATAAAAATATTATAAATAAATATATATATATATATATATTATATATATATACATATATATTATGTATATAAATATATAAAATAATATTATATATAATATATAATATAGAACTCAAAAAAATATTTCTCTACTCTGAAAAGGCTCAAAACATACTTTTTCAATTCTACAGGAGAAGAAAGCCTAACAGAACTTTCATCTAATTTGACCATTAAAACGTCGTTTTCGAGTGTTTTTTTTTTTTTGTCTGTAGTCATTCTTTTCAGAATTTTCCTTTTTTCAATACCTATGTTTTTTGACATTTGTTCGTATCAACTTTTACAATTTTTTCGAAATGACTTCATACTTGAAATATACTTTATGGGTCCATTACCTACAAAATGCACGAAATTATTTTTTTTGATGTTTAAATTTGCTCAGCAATATGAAAAATCAAAACCCACTTCATTTGGTTTTTAAAAAATGAAAAATTGCGATAACTTTCTTTCTGCTCATGCGATCTGGATGAAATTGTCAGAGCATATGCAGTC
>JABUQX010079933.1:100000-105000 GCA_015478945.1 Trachelipus rathkii
AAAATTATAAGATATATATATATAATAATTAATATATAAATATATATTATAAGTATTTATTATAAAGTTTTAATTTTATATTCTATAAAATAAAATATATAAAAGTAATAAATAATCATAATTTTAATAAATATTAATTATGAGTTATTAAAAGTAAGATATAGTATAGAGAGATAAGAAACCAGAGGAGGAGAGGATAAGAGAAGACCGAGCTAGGTTGTAAAAAGAGGTAAGAGAGAGAGGAGAGAGAGAGAAGAGAGAGAGTGTGTGTATGTATGTTAAATTTTAGAAACTGATTTAAAAAATCGTGAGAAATGATCGAGAAGAAATTGAAAATAGAATGAAGAGTCCTAATTAAATGATCAGAGAAAGGCAACAATTAGCTAATAGGGTCTATTATTAATGTTATCGGAGGCAGCACCGCATCGCACCTCTTCTTTCAAGCGAGCTACGGTACAATTTTAGTGATTCATTGTACAGTTGCGGTGCTGTATATATTTATTTCCATTGGTTCCATTGTGCGCAACCGATGCCGTGCTGTACATAATTTTATTGTTCTATTGCGGTGCGGTGCGGTGGTTAAATAATTTCAGTGTTCCAGTATGGAGGGTTGTGAAAATGACAGTTTGTGCAATACGATTTCGGTGTACGACCTCTTGGTGCGGTGCGGTGCACGGTTGCGTGTGCGAGTGCGATGCGGTGCGAGTAAATAAAATACAAAAGGGTGTTCCATGCAAGTGACGGTGCGGTGACGTGAAGATTTACCGGTGCCGGTTATAGCCATAATACATTGCAATAGTGATGGCTTGACGATGAATCGGAATCCTCATAGAAATAATAATAATAATAAATAATAATGAATAATAATAATAAATAATAATAATAATATAATAATAATAATAATAATAATAATAATAATAATAATAATAATAATAATAATAGATAATGATAAGTGGAGTACAGGTCCCCCATTTATATTTTCACATATTTAATTTTAGAATTATACCAATGTCTCCTGCTATCGTTATTATGATTTTAAACTATCGCTGTTCGTAAAGTTCTGCCAGATATTAGATTATAACAGCAAACAAATGTGAGAAGTGGATGCACTTCTTAACCAAAGTCCTTTCCTTGGAAGGTTTTAACGAAGGACTAGACGGCAAATGGTCGACAGACGTCGAATATAAGGTAAACAGAGACATCAAAGAAAGATATAATACCCCATACAGACCGCCGAGGCTTTAGGTTAGTGTTTAGCGTCCGGAGATAGTTAGGTTTTAGGTTTAAGATGCCCCTAGTTAGGTTAGGTTATGGTTAGGTTAGTTAAAGATGTATTTTATTTTTAGATTAGTGATAATTTAGGTAGCCAGATAAGTGTATGGTTAGGTTTGAAGTATAGGGTATAGGTAGTAAGCAAGGCTGAGGTAAAAATAGTGTTTAGAAGTTAGTTAGGTTATGTTAGGTAAAATGAGCGTTAGGCCTAAGGGCATAGATCAATAGGTTTAAGGTGTAGGTTAGGATAGTAGTATAGTTTAGGTTAGGTTAGATAGTTAGGTTTAGTTAGGTTGTTAGGTTTAGTTAGGTTAGGTAGGTTAGGTTAGGTTAGGTTTAAGGTTAGTTTATATCAATATGTTAGGTATATGGTCAGCCGTCCATTCAAAATGGTTAGATGGTCAGCCGTTCAAGAACAAATAGTGTAGTTAGGTTTTGTTGGATTGCCGTTAGAGAAAACTCTAAAAATATCGACCAGCTATAATATTTTTTTATTTAAATGTCGACGCGATTTTTATGTAGGCTTCTGATCGAACTCTATTTTTAACTGAAGTTCTGACCAATTTTACTAGCTTCGTTTTTATTTAAATGACTATCTCTATGTATTGATGTGCTACACCATTATATTATAAATGTATATATTGATAGTTATTTCTGAAATAATCAAATTACTTCCCGATTACCTAATAGATTCTAGTTTCGCCATCAAACAATTAACATTACGGATAAGGCTTCTCTGTAAGACAGGGGGTTCCTGCCTTCTACAAATACCTTACCATCAGGTTACAGCTTAGTTAAATAATTCTATTCCGATAAAAAGTTCCTCTTCGGCTGTCAGGACAGGGTCCTCTCTTTACAATACCTACCTCAGGTTAAGCTCTTGACTATAATCCTGGTATAAAAGAGCTTCGCTGTCTATGACAGAACAGGTCCGCTCTTAATATCATTTATCATACGCTATCCATCAGGCTTAAGGCTTCTACCGGAAAGAGCTTCGCATAAAGTCTTAGTGGATCGCAGGTGGTTCCTGCTCTTAACACATATTAGCCCTTACCTCAGGTGTAGACAGGCGCTGTACCTGTCACCGCTAAGAGCGTCAGCGATACGCTTGTCAGAAACGTGTTCCTTCTCGCCTCTGACCAAATGGCGCCGCTACACTAGTGGTTAAGGCTCTGGCGTTACGCGGGTAAAGGCTTCGCTGTCAGGACAGGGTTCCTGCTCTTACAAATACCTACCTCAGGTTAAGGCTTCTTACCGGTAAGGCGTTCGCTGTCAGGGAACGGGGTTCTGCTCTTACAAATACCGTACTCAGTTAAGGCTCTTACCGGTAAAGGCTTTCGCTGTCAGGACGGGTTCCGCTCTTACAAAATTAGCCTAACTCAGGGTTTAAAAAATTTGTGCATAAACTTTTTACCGGGCTATAAGGCTCCTTCAGGACGGCAGTTCGCTGCGCCCTGCATCGCACAATAGCCCTACGCTCAAGGGCCTTAAGGCTGTGCTTACCTGGTTTTCAAAGGGCCCTGCGCTCGGATCATGAGGGGGCTCCTGGATCTTATCTAAAGTGAGCGCTACACTCAGGCTTTGACGCTTCTTGAGCGGTAAATGGCTTCGCTGTCGAGACAAACGGTCTCTGTCTCATTACAAATACCACCTCAGTTAAGGCTTTTACCTTACCCCAAGGTCTTATAGAGTGCTTCTGCAAATAGTCAGTATCAGCGTGGTTTTCCGTAGCTCTTATCAATTAATACCTACCTCTACGTTTAGGCTCAGCTTAAACGTTGTACCGGTTATATAAAGCATTACAGCCTTGTTCAGGACAGGGATTCCCTGTCTCTTACACCGTATACACTACCTCAGGAAAGTGCTAGTTAGGAGTCTACAATTAAAGGTCTCTTTCGCTAGTCGAGCGGATCTGGGTTCCTCTACTCAAATTTATACACTACCTCAGCGTAACAGTTCTATCTGTGAAAGGCTCGCATGTCAGAGCCCAGCCGGTCCCTAGCTCTATACACCAATACCCTCTACCTCAGGTTAATGTACTTCCTTACCAGGGTAAGACAGGTAAAGGCTTCGCCCTGTCAAGTGAACAGAATTGGTCAGTGCTCTTCAATACGGCCCCATTCTAGGTTAAGGCTGCTTACCCGGGAAAGGGGCTTGCGCTGTTCAGGACAGGGGTTCACTGCTCTAGCGCTAAAAGAACACAGTGACCTTCTAGGTATAAGGATAATAATCTTACCAGTGGCGGGTAAAGGCCCTCTCCGCTGTACGAGTACAGGGGCCTCTCATCGTGGCCTAACAAATTACACTACTCTAGGGTCTCACCACTCCCAGGCATACTTGCGCTGGCGATCATCCAAGGCTTTTTCGGCCTCAGGACCCTAGAGCCTGGTTCCGTCACTCTCTTAAACTATACATACCTTACCTTCACGAGTTAGAGCTTCTCTACCGGTAAAGGCTTCGCTTAGATCGAAAGGACACGACTGGATCTCAAACTGGCTCTTACAATAGAAATACCCTATCCTCCAGTTAAAAGGCTTACTTCTACTCTTGGCTATAAAGGCTTCCGCGTTTCTATGGAACAGTGGTGCTCCTGATGGGAACCCATCCACTAATAGCCCCATATACAATAACGCTTTCTCTAGTTAAGCTTCTTGACGGTAAAGGCTATTCGCTGGTCAGGACAGGGTTCCTGCTCTTACAAATACCTACCCTCAGGGTTAAGTCTTCCTTACCGGTAAGGCTTCGCTCTCAGGACAGGGTACCTGATTTACTAAATACGCACCTCAGGTTATAGCTTCTTACCGGTAAAGGTTTCGCTGTCAGGACAGGGTTTCCTCTCTTTACAAAATACCTTGACGCTCAGCGTTAAGGCTTCTTACCGTAAAAGGCTCGTTCCTTTACAAGGACAGAGGTTTTGCCAATGCTTCTTACAAATACCCTACCTTCAGTTAAAGGTCTTCTTACCGGTAAAGGCATTTTCGCTGTCGAGGGACCCAGGTTCCTGCTCTTACAAATTACTACCCAGAAGGTTAAGCTTGCTTACCGGGTAATAGGCTTCGCGGTCAGGACAGAAAGGGTTCCTAGCTTTTCTTACAAATAGCTACCTCAGGTAAGGTTCTTAACCGGTAAAGCTTCGCTGTAAAGAGAACAGGGTTCCTGCCTCTAAAACATGACCAATACCTCAGAGTGTTAAGCTTATCTTAGCCGTTAAAAGTCTTCCGACTGTCAGGACAGAACATTCCCTGCTACTTACAAAATACCTATCAGGTTAAGGCATTCCTTACCTGTTAAGGCTTCGACTGATCAGGACAGAGTTTCTGCTTTTACAAATACCTACTGTTGTGTCTAATTACAAATCAAACCATCTACTTACCGGTAAAGGCTTCTCTGTAAGGACAGGGTTCCTGCTCTTACAAATACCTACCTCAGGTTAAGGCTTCTTACCGGTAAAGGCTTCGCTGTCAGGACAGGGTTCCTGCTCTTACAAATACCTACCTCAGGTTAAGGCTTCTTACCGGTAAAGGCTTCGCTGTCAGGACAGGGTTCCTGCTCTTACAAATACCTACCTCAGGTTAAGGCTTCTTACCGGTAAAGGCTTCGCTGTCAGGACAGGGTTCCTGCTCTTACAAATACCTACCTCAGGTTAAGGCTTCTTACCGGTAAAGGCTTCGCTGTCAGGACAGGGTTCCTGCTCTTACAAATACCTACCTCAGGTTAAGGCTTCTTAC
>JABUQX010079933.1:112500-119509 GCA_015478945.1 Trachelipus rathkii
CACAGAGTGCGTGACAGAAGAAGACAGAGGAAGGAAGAATGCGGAAGGAAGAAGAAGGAAGGATGAAGAGGGAATAAGTGAGGATTGGTGGCTATTATTAAAAGGAAAAAAGAAGTTTTTGCAAGATATTTGGCTTCTATAGCTAGGAAGCATAGGAGGAATGCAATTGGGCGCGAATGAAGTTGAAGTTGCAAAAGTAAAAAACTGGCATAGAGAAAGGGGAATGAAGGTGGAGTGAAAAGATAGTTGAAAACTTTCGGGAATAAGGTGAACTATTTTGGAAGTAGATAAAAAGGGTTCAAAATAATACTGAAGATGTTAGAAATAGTATAAAGACTCTGAATGGGAATGTGGTTCAGGACGATATGGAACTTGAACAAAAATAGAGAGAACATTTCAAAGGAATTACTTAATGCTGGGAAGGTAGATGAAGATGAGGAAAGAAGACAAGTTAGAGTAATAGAGAATATTAGTGAGGAAGAGATTAGATTTAAAAATTTGGGACATATTTCAAAGAATGGTATCGCAAATGCTTTGAAGAAAACGAAAGGAGGAAAATTCTCGGGTTTTAGTTCCATACAGGACGAAATGTTAAGAAAAGGGGTTAATTATGTCTAGGAGTGGCTAAAGGGATTATTTATTCCTTGCTTGGAATGGTGTGAAGTACCACAAGATTGGCAAGGCACCTTGCCTTCTGTCAATTTATAAGAGTAGGAAACAAAGCGGAGTGTTCTACTTACAGAGGAATACGTTTATTGAGTGTTGTAGGCAAAGTATATGGACGAATTTTAATAGGAAAAGTTAAAAAGTATTGCAGATTGGGAAGAACAATGTAGTTTTAGTGATGATAGAGGATGTGTAGATCATATGTTTACCTTGAAAATATGGCAGATAAGCTCTCAGAAAAGAAGAAAGACATTTTTGAATGCTTGCTTGATTTGGTAAAAGCATATGATAGAGTGTAAAGAGGGAATAAAAAATTGTTATTAAAGGTGATTAAAGCATTTTACAGGAACAGTTGAGCATTTGTTAGGATTAACAGGAAGGAAGAGGAGTGGTTTAAAGTAGAAGTGAGTCTGAGCAAAGGTTGTGTTATGTCTCCATATCTGTTTATTATCTTTATATATAGTGTAGTTGAGGACATGAATAGAATTGGGAAAGAAGCTGATGCGAATCTGCATGAGGTTATTGTGAGATAGGAGTTTTACTTTTTTGCTGATGATACTGTGTTGATTGCTGATACAAAAGAAAAACTACGTGATCTGGTGCTAGAGTTTGAACGAGTGTGCCAAGGAAAAGGATTAAAAATTAATCCTGCTAAAAGTAAAGTGATGAAAATTAGTACAAAACCCAAAGGAGACGATTCTCAATCTGGGTTGGATATCATAAAGGTGAATGGAGAAAACCTAACAGAAACTACACTCTTTAGGTACTTAGGAATGGATATTGGTGCTTTCAAAGGCATGAAAGAGATAGGGTTCCTGAGGGCGAAAGAGTATTAAGCAGCCTTAGAGATTTATGGAAAAAGGAAAATTTATCCATTAAGGTAAAAATTAAAATGTTTGACTGTATATTTTGTCCAACTGTTCTGTATGGATGTGAGACGTGGGCATTAAACTCTAAAAATGAAAAAAATTAAACATTTTACGAAATATTTGAGGAGTAAAGAGAAGAAAAGGAATTTGAAATGTAAGGATAAGGAATATATGTTAATAGGGGAAATGTGTGATGGAAAGAGCAAATCAAGGGGTACTAAGATGGTATGGACACGTGCTTAGAATGAATGATAATAGATTGGCTAAGAAGGTTTTTATGTCCGAAGTGGTAGGCAATAGGAGAAGGGGAAAACCCAAATGGAGGTGGGTTGATGGAGTAAAGGAGCTAATAATAGCAAAGGGGGATTAGTATGGATGAAGGAAATAGATTAACGCGTGATAGGATCATTTGGAGAAGAATATTTCATGGAAAGTTCGGTCAAGGGTTAAATTGCATTTAATTGAACAACCTGGAACAATGCAAATAAGTGAACAGCATTCCCGATTTGCAACTGACACCACCCTGCAGTTATGTGGGAGACGGTTATATATATAATATATATATATATATATATATATATATATATATATATATATTGTTATAAATATATATATTATTATATATATATATATACAGATAATAATATATAATATATATATATATATATATATATATATATATATATATATATATCATAATATATATACGGTATATATTATATATATATATCCTTATTAATATATTATATATATATATATATATATATATATATATATATATATATATATATATATATATATATATATATATATATAATATACACCATTATATATATATATATATATATATATATATATATATATATATATATATCACTTGCTTAGCTCACAGTCGTGGTTCACGCCCCGTGTAAACCCAGCTTAACAAATACACCTAAATCAATATTTCGTACCCTTTGGTGGGTAAAAAAAGGAATTCCATATCTTCCATATCTTCCAGTTGTCTCGAACAGAATTCCAAAGAGTAAAAAAGGGTTTTTTATTCTTTTAGTAAAGTTGTGGAATAGGTGTCCGACTTAACGTAACGTAACGTAACGTAACGTAACGTAACGCAACGTAACCTAACCTAACCTAACCTTATCTAACTTAAACTTACTTAACTTAAAACCTAACCTAACCCTACCTAACTACATAACGCTACACTTAACTTGCACTATATACTTAACTTAAAACCTAACCATAACCTACACCAGTAACTAACCTAACCTATACTATAACCTTACTTACTAACCTACCTAACTAAAACTAAGGAACAGCTAAAATAAAAGCTCTTACCTCACTAACCTAACCTAACCGCCTACGGCGGGCTGTAGGGGAAATTGTTTTGATGTCATGTCGACCATTTCACCTGTCGACCATATGGGCTAGTCTCCTATCCGGTAAATTTTGGTTGCATCAGATTCGGAATCGGATTCGTGTTAAATAGCTTGGAATCGGCTGGTTTAGAAATCGGAAATTTAAAATAGATCAGAAATCTGATCAATAAAACCGGGAATTATTTATAACAGAAGGAGATTTCCACAGCATACGAAAAATACTTACACCTATCCTAACCAAAACCCAAACTAAAAGGGATGCCAGCAATTCCAAAGGGCGTAATTTTTTTTTTTTTTTTTTTTTTTTTGTTTATATCTTTTTTTATTTTTTTTTATTTTGAGCTACGCGGACCAATTTTCATATTAATTCCACAAATATTTCCAACCAAAACTAAATTCAAAAATAAAACTCAAAATTAACAACACATTATTAAAAAAAAGAGTTATAAACATTCGTGAAAAGTTTAGCGTAAAATCACGCGCGGATATTTAAACCATAATGATTGATTGGTATAATCATCTTGACCACAACACACACAACACACCACAACACACACACACACACGAGACACACACACAGAGAAATAAGCCAAAAACAAAAAACACACACAACACCACCACAAAGCATAGGGTGTGTGAATGAGTTTGTCAAAAGTTATGCCTCTAAATTATAATTTATGGTAGGGTTACAGATCCAGGACCGGAGCCGCAGCCGCAGTCGCAGCCGCAGCCGGAGCCGGAGCCGGAGCCGGAGCCGGAGCCGGAGCCGAACAGAAAATATATTATTTGGGGTGGAACTGGAGCAAAAAAAAGAAAAATTATCGGTGGATCAAAAGCCGGAACACAAAAAAAATTGATTATTATATAGCAAGAGGGTTAAGAGCATGAGTCTGAGAAGAGGCCGAAATCTTGCCGCATAATTATCCAATTGATGGAACAGGAACCGAAACGATGATAAAATAGCGGAACGGGAGTCTGAGTCGCCAAAGAAAATTACCCACTCTGCAGGCCATTTATTTACACGTTCTCGTGTGTCGAAGGTTCAGTGTTCGATTCTTAGAAAGAAACTCTGTAGCAGGATTGGCAAAAAGCCATGGATTTTTGGATTTTTGGCTTTTTGGATTTTGGATTTTTGGTTTTTGGATAATAAAATATTTGGATATATCATTTTGGATTTTTGGCATATAGACAGAGCCACTTCAGTATTGTTGACATTTTATGGAATTTTATTGGCTAATTAGGATAAATATATTTATGAAACAATCTAAATAAAATATATATATAAGGGTCAAATAGCCAATTAACCATAGAAAAAAAGCCAAATATCCATGGCTTTTTGCCAACCCTGCTGTGTAGAGAGGTTCTCCTCATCGAAGAAAGGGGAGGTCAATAAACAAATAAAAAAAAAAGAAATAACAATTATTATCTATTAATTTATATACACCCAGCTTAGCAAAAACTAACCTAACCAAACCAAACCTAACATAGCCTAACTTAACCTAACCAAATTTAAACTAACCAAACTTTACCTAACAAAATCTAAACAAACCAAACATAACCTAACCTAACTCAACCTAGCCAAACTTAACCTAACCAAATCAAACCTAACCTATTCTAACGTAATCAACCTTAACCTAAACTAACCTAGTCAAATCTAACATGACTTAACTTAATCCTATAACTATATACCTAACCTAACAGTTACACCAAATCTTGAATATAATAAGACCATAAATCAATCAATAAGCTATATAGCAAAGACCAGAACTAGACCTATAAAACGCAACACGCTACGTAACGTAACGTAAGCTAGAACCTATGATCTTCAATAGCACGTAATTCGAGAAGACTCTATAGTATATATTAATCGATTCTAATCTCCGCGTAAAGCTATTATATACTATATGTCAACAGATAAACGGAAATAAGCAATAATCTACTACTATTAACACATATAAAAATAAATAACCACTATTATAAAAATTATAATTCAGAAAATATAAATATATTAATCTATTTAAAATTAATTTATATATATAATATATATAAATAGATATAAATATTAATAGTATATATATAATAGATACTATATATATATATAATATATAATAAATATATCTATTATACCGTATGATTTATATATGATTATAAACTATATATATATAGATATATATATTAATATAATATTAATATAATAACTAATATATATATAATATACTTAATTAAACCCTAAAGTAATATAATTACCACACGCCCCCCCCGCTAGACGCACTACTATAGTATCACGCCCCCCAACCGGACATATACTACCGTAGCTAACGTAGTACCTAAAAAATAGTACCAATATCCATCTACCCTATATATATACACGGCTATACTTATTCAATTCATCACATGTATTATACATAAATAAAAAAATATGACATAACACATAATAAAATATTTATAATATTATCAGTATGATTTATTATAATTAAGTAGTAATATATATTACAATATAAATATATAATAAAAACTATAACAAAAATATAATTTAGCAAATAATATTAATATCATATAATATAGATAATAAATTATACTATATATATATTTATCAAGATAATAACAAATAAATAAATAATTAACTAAAATAATAAATAAAAATACATATATAATAAATAATTAAATATATACTTATAATAATCATATAATTACAATAACACCACACCACATATAATAATTAAATAATATATAGTATATAGTTTGTTTGATGGAAAAAAGACATGGATATAAATAAATAATAAGTAGATAAATGAAAAGTAATCGACCATCGTTGCAAGTCATATATATATATAGTTATAATCATACGAATACCTGACGAAAAATATTACCTAAATACAAAGATTATACAAGAAATTAAGATGTATTTATTAAAATAAATATAAAATAAATAATAAAGAAACAATAGACCATAACTAAATAACATGCACACCGCCTATCAAAACCTACTCTTAACCGCACTGAGTGTGGACAGGTAGGTGTGCAGCTACATGCGACACAAACACGGAAAGACCTAGATTGCTTACAATTAGAAAAGAGGAAAAATGACGTAAGCCAGCAACAAACGGCAACCACGGCACCCGCGACCGGGCGGGACCCGCCACTCCACTGGTACACAACACAGCATCCCCACCCCACCGACCCCCCCCCACTCCCTCCGCCGCTCCTCTCAACGCCTGAGAGTGCCTCCTATACGTTCAGCAGGGTAATCAGCAAAACATTACCAGCCCAGAGCGCTAGACCATGCACCGGACCCTAACTCACAACAGGACGCGACTCACATCACTGAACCCTTATTGTGGCATCTCGTCAATGTGGGATTCATGCCCCTGGGCAAAAGAACATTTTCCACCATAATAAGTATATGAGATGAGTCTAAGCCCGGCCTTAGCGCGCTAGGGGTGTGCAAAGGAGAGTTCCTTACTCTTACCGCATAATGGCCCAGATACGCGTGGTATCTTCGAACACTGGACCCGTTAGGGGTGGCCCCGGCGTGCGCTGCGCGGTAATCAATTGAATTATGGGGACAGTCAACTGGCTGGGGCGGTGGTGCTGGGGGGCGCTTGCCGTTTCCTCGATCGCCCCACTAGACGCTTGCTTCCATTCAGACTTAATCACGAATGAACCAGCCTTTCTCCTTTGCTCTGCTCCATCACTTGGGGCCCACAGGGAACGACACAGGCACGACAGCTCGGGCGGGCGTCCGCTCGTGGGCGAAAGAGGCGCTTTGCGTACCAGCTTCTTTTCGTCATTGTTATCTCTTGGGGTGGTGAGTTGGTCGGTGTTCTTTTACTGTTGCGCGACAACCCCTTCAGCTTTCAATTTTTGTTGTTTCGCTCTCTCTGGTCTTGCTGGCAAGAGGGGAGGGCACGCTAGATCACCGAAGCAGTGATTCCAGGCACACCCTTTGCTAGCTATCCTTCTGTCGTGTCGTAGCCACGTACATTGGTTCATGTAACGTGGCTACGCGGTGCGTTACAGAAAGTCTGAGCTATTTGTGAAATGAGTAGCTTTTGTTACTATAGCTACTTTCATTAACTGAGTGCGTTGACCTCGTTG
>JABUQX010079934.1:0-10000 GCA_015478945.1 Trachelipus rathkii
ATGAGCCATAATGACACTCCTTTATATTCTCATGATAAAACTACATCACAGCGATTTGTTTTGTAAAATCTTATCTTCGTTTAAACTAAACTCTTTCCTCTCTTAGGAAACTAATAAACTTTTAAGTCATATTCTTTCACCGCTGTTCTGTCGCCGCTTGTTGGGAAAATGTCAACTTAAAGCTTCTGCTTTACTTTGTCCACCCTTTCCTCTTCCGACGCACCACACTTGTCTTGTATTATTCTAAGCTGAGATCCTTGTCATACCTTTGCTTTAATTTCATTTTAGACGATTCAGACCATTACTTCGTCCCCTCCATAAAACTCATTTATGAGTAGTAATACTGTAATTTTATCCAATAATGAGTTGCCCCTCACTGAATTAATATCGAAAAGCGAGAACAGTCTCCGGTATCTCCTGAGGTTCTCAACTTGTGCCTTGAGAGCTTACAATACCTTGAAACTGTTTCATTTCAGCCAATCAACTTCAGCCTGGTTTGGCGTCTACGGGCTTGTGGCCTGATAGGCCGTTGGTGTTGTATGTTATTCAGGTTCAATCAAAAGGACTTGGAAAGGAATACAGGTTCGGTTTATACCCTACTTACCCAGATCCTAGTTCTTTAAAACCGGTTCTTTTTCAAAGATTTATCGAAATCGTATCCAATGTGGGCAGGTGGAACAGACAGAAATTAAATTGTTAAAACCTCTAACCTTACTAAGCAGACCAGTACGGGTTCCCGTATTCCAACGAACCGGTAAATTATTATATGCTTTCCATTCTTCTGATTATTGGTCTCTACTCTTACATTACCTTGTCAACGATATAAATCTACGACAAAGGAAACAATTCTTGGGATGTTGTGCCGAGGACTCTCTTTTAAATGAATGATATATATATATATATATATATATATATATTATACTGTTGATAATTAGCGTTGATACCACCTCACATTGTGAAGAAAATAGGGATTGCGAAACCAGCCCTAGCAGGCCCGGCACCGACATCACTGCTCAAGAAACTCTTTTTATGCCTCGGAGCCCTGACAGACTTTTAAAAAGACGACCGCGCATTTTGGATTACGAAATGGAACTTCTAGAAAAAATATACGTGTTGCCACTTTAAATGTTGGAACGTTGAGAGGAAAGGAGGAGGAGATGGTGATTCTGATGATAGAGCGGGGGTTGGATGTGCTGGGAGTTTGTGAAACGAGATTGGCCGGAAGTGGAGTTAGAGTTCTTCATCATAATTACCAATTGATATACAGTGGAGGAAGAGAAAATAGACATGGAGTGGGAGTGATATTATCGGAGGAGATGGCACAAAGAGTAAGTAACATCGAACAGAAAAATTCTCGTATTATGTCTGTTTTCAGTAAAGACAAACGGACGTAAATCTAACGCTTATACAGAGTGTACGCACCGCAGCAAGGCAGACCAGCTGAGGAAGAGAGGGAAGTTTTTTATTCAAAGAAATTTGCAGGACGTCAAAAACTAGAGTACCTTTCATGATAATGTAAGTTTTGGTGGGGATATGAATGGACACTTGTGTGGACGCAGAGATAAGAATGATAGGAGCATTAGCTGGAAATAAGGATCTGCGGGAGGGCGAAAGCATCATAGACTTTTGTGTGTTGTTCCTGTACTAACAACCATGAGTATAATGAACAGTACTAAATCATTAGGAGAAAGTCCAGAATGCGACTGTAACAGATGGAGGGGATGACAGTAAGGAGGCATATGGAGAGTAGAAATCAATGATTAGATGGATATTAACAACAACAATAAAATATAAGGGATGTGAAAATTGGATAGATAAGATAGCCACCGTAGCGGTGAGAGATGCAGACCACCCGAATGGGTGGGGAAATTTGAGAATGGAATGCCGAAAGGCCTTTAGATTGCAGGCGGAGAAAAAAGATTTTATGTTGAGAAGAAACTGAGAGACCAGGGATTGTTAAAAACACATCCAAGAGAAATGGATACGAAAAGACAGAGGATTGGGGAGGATGTAGATGTGGAGGAGGATGGGAGGTTTTCCGTAATACATTGATGGAGGTATCTGAGAGGATCATAGAATCCAAAACGATATATGGAAAAAAGAAAAGACAAACAGCGTGGTGGACAGAAAGAGTGCAAGAAGCAGTCAAGAGAAAAAAGGAATGCTTTAGAAGATGGATGAAGACAAGAAGAATGGATGATAGAGAAGTATATATGGTGAGAAATGAAACAGAAAGAATAAAAAGAATGGAAAAGGAAAATACATGGGAGAAAATTGGTAGAGATCTGGAAGAGGACATTGCGGGTACAAGAAAATTGATATTTGATTATTTTGCAAACTATTCTATTATACGTATTGCACCTCCAACATATGCAATGAAGAATGAGAATGGAACGTTGTTAACGAACCCGAGAAAGGTTCGGAAAAGGTGGAAGAATTATTCTGGTGATTTGCTGAATATACCAGATGATGTGGAGGAGGAAGATGTGCATGAAGTGGAATGCCATGGAGAGGTGGTGGATGACGAGTGGCAGATCACTGACGAAGAAATGGCATATGCCTTGAGGAAGATGAAAAACGGGAAAGCACCGGGTGAAGATATGATACCGGCGGAAATCTTGAAGAATGTGGGAGGAGAAGGAACTATATGGATGAAAGAATTAATGAATAAGTGCTGGCGAGAAGAAAGGACACCTAAAGAATGGAAACAGATCGTAAGTAATATGCCCAATTTTTTTTTTAAAAAAGAATTAGGCAGACTATAGAATTTACAGAGGAATTGCTTTGACACCACATATCGCAAAGGTATACGAACGAATATTAGAAAAAAGATTGAGAGAGAGGGTAGAAGATAAAATGGATGAGTGGCAACATGGCTTTAGGCCAAATAGATCAAATATTGATTTGATATTCGCTTTAAAGATGATATGGTTATGTGAAAAGGTTGGGAATTTTACAGAAAATGTATTTTGGCATTTGTAGACCTGGAGAAGGCTTTTGGATCGTATACCGAGAGGAGGGTTCCTTGTGGAATATACTTAGAAACGAAGAGAGTATGGAATTACCGGAAAAAAAACTAAGAAGAGCAATTAACGAGCACTTATACGAATAGTTTATGCAAAGTGAGACCAGATGGACGATTGGAGATTGGTTTGAGGTTGATACGGGGGTGAAACAGGGGTAAGTGTTCTCTCTCGATTTTCGTTTATCCTGTTCATGGATTATTGTGGAAAAATGGTCCAGAGACGGGGAAGGAACTGTCTTTGGATACGCAGATGACCTTGCTTGGTGGCTGAATCAAGAGAGGCTCTGCAGAGATTATATTGCAGTGTGGCATGAGGAGTTTGAGGGAAGAGAGGGGTATGAGGATAAACCGAGGGAAGACTGAGGTGATGTTGATAAGTAAAGAGGAGGAGGAATTGAATATTAGAGTGAGGGATCAAGAATTGAAGCAGGTTGATCAGTTTAAATACCTTGGAGTTTGTTTCGGGGCGGGAAATGTTATTAACATAGAATTGAATAGTAGAATAGAAAAGTTTAACAATACATTAAGATTGCTATATCCGCTAATACGAGACAGAAATGTCCCTCGAAAAGTGAAAATAGTAATATACGTGTCTATTCTACGACCTATATTAACGTATGGTTGCGAAGCGTTGGCTTTAACCACAAAAAACTAAGAGTAAGATACAAGCGGTGAAATGCAGGGTGTGAGATCCATAAAGGAGTTACGAGGAGGATAGAATGAGAAATGATGATATAAGAAAGGAGCTGGGGGTGGAGAGTATACTGAGTTTTATTGAAAAGGGACAGCTACGATGGTACGGACATATGATGAGGATGAATGAGGATAGATACCCGAAGAGGTACTACAGATGGAGGCCAGATGGAAGACGCAGTGTAGGTCAACCAAGAACCAGATGGAGTGATAACGTGAGGACGGCCATTGAGAGAAGAGGACGTGGAATGGAGGAGCTGGAAGAGTCAGGAATTTATGAGGACCGAACGCGGTGGAGGGGTTTCATCCAGAACATCTGACAAGCGTTCACGCTTACAGGAGTCTGGTGAGAAGAAGAATATATATTATATAATATATATATATATATATATTAATTATATATATATATATTATATAATATTATATATATATATATATAATATATTAGTATATATAACATAATATAATATTATATATATATATATATATATAAATATATAATATATATATATATATAGTATTATATATATAATAATATAAAAATATAAATAGAAACCATATAGATATATTTATATATTTTAAATATCTATAGGATCTATATATATTTATATTGAGTATTATATGTAGATAATATATATATATATATAATAATAATATTAATATATATATATATATAATTATATATATATTATGTATATATATATATATATATATATATAGATATATTATATATATATATATATATATATAATATTATATATATAGTATATATATATTATATATATATATATATATATATATATATAGATATATATATAGAGAGAGAGAGAGAATAGATAGATAGAGAGAGAGAAAGATTTTTCCGCCAGAGAGAGAGAGAGAGAGGGAGAAGAGAAGGAGAGAGAGGGAAGAGAAGAGAGAGGAGAGGAGAGAGAGAGAGAACAGAGAAGGAGAGAGAGAGGAGAGAAGAGAGAGGAAAGAGAGAGAGAAGACGAGGAAAACTTCTTCCGCAGAGAGAGAGAGAGAGAGAGAAAGCTCTTTCCGACAGAGAGAGAGAAGAAGAGAATGAGAGAGAGAGAGAGAGAGAGAGAGAGAGAGAGAGAGACGAGAGAGAGAGAGAGAGGCGAAAGCTTTTTCCTAGTTCCTATAAAAATCAGAACATTTGCTTATAATGGGTTGATAACTGAACCATGAGAATTCATCATTTAAGGATTTATAAGCTCCTTTCTCCATTATGGCAATGGCTACGGACACTTTCTGGGCTCCGTGGAGAGGCGAAAGTGGGGACTAGAAATTTGCACTCCCTACTTCATTTTAATGTGGTTTTCCAATTTTTCGCTTTTTTCGTGCACTTTAAACAGTTTGTATTCTTTTTCAATCTGAAGTGCGTTGTTTTCGTTTCTTTTTTATAAAGTCAAAAACCTTTTATTATGCTAATTAATTAATATATGTTGAAATATATATATGAATTATTTCAATTATTTTAATTACTTATTTTGTTCAACTCATTTGTAACTTATCTGACATGGGACGTCTGCCAGAAATAATATATTTATCGTTGCTTTAGTTTTGGTTTCTATTTATGCAGGAGTTTTATAATCAGTTTTATAAATCATGTGTATTCCTCCACCGTCCATAAATTAAAATAACGAGATTGAATTTGAATCTTCTAATTAATTTCATTCCTCATTATTAAACACAGACACATAATTTCTGTCCATTTGTTTAATCTCTGTTGTTTTAGGCTTTTTTTTCTCTCTAAAAGAAGCCCCTAGAATTTCCTATTTTTATCTGGAGAGGGAAATTAGATTTTGAAAATTGAGTGATGTGCATATTTGTGTGTTGCATGTTCTAAGAGTACATTTATTTTATATCGTATAAGATGTTATATAAGTCTTAGGGTAGAGTGGGCTTAACACTACAAAAAAATATGAATAAAGTATTACCACTAAAATATTATATTGAAATGGCATTAAAAAAACCTATTAGAGAACGGCCTAAATTTTTTATTTCCAACTTTATCCCATCTCTTTTATAACCTCTCTGATTTCCTTTTCGGCTGCCAGTAGCAAATTTTGTAGACGTACACTAGTCGTCTTTGTAGAATAGGTGTATACGATAGAAAATAACCTAAGGGTTATTTTCTATCGTATACACCTATTCTACATTTTATTAATAACCGTATATCTACCGAAAATCCCTCCCTTCATTACTCTTTTCATATTGAAAAATTCCAGACAACTGAAAAGAGTTGATGGAAAGGGGGATTGCTTTGAGCCAAAGAATACATGGCTGTTTTCAAAGCTCCAAAACTCAGTTGCAACAACTTATTAATGGATATTACCTTCCACACAGCAAATACCTTCACCTATCCTTGATATTCGGGGTATTTTCTTTCTCGTTGATCATTTATGGAACATTTAAGGCATATTTCTTTTAAATACAATTTTTCCCAAGAATTATATTTTCTAAGCGCTATCAGTTCGCTTTTTTCTATTTATTTTTAAATATACTATGATTCTTTCGAAGGTGTTTCGTCATTTAATGAAGTATGCATCAAACATATTGGGTGGTTTTACTCATAAAGCTTTTCTTGAAAGGATGACGTCTATGGCATGTTCACCTTATAAATTCTTCCACTAATACTGACCTCTCTAATCCCTTTATTCTAACTAGCCATTAAAGAGCTGCATCACATTTCTTATGTTATCGCTCTTCCCAAGAACATTGCTCTTCTGAAACTCTCCAATTGTATATAATTTTAAGTTGGAGAAAATCTGATGTGGCACGTCATTCCGCACAGTCTCGTCATTTCCTTGTCCAGTTCTCCTAAAACTTCTATTTCTACTTTCCTCGACTTGTACGCTTTCATAGACAATGTATCAGGACATGTCTACCTGTGATCTGGACATATTATATGTTCTTTGCAACAACTTCCTAGTTTCTTTTAGAATATATATATATATATATATATATATATATAATATATATATAATATATATATATAATATATATATATAATATATATATATATATATATATATATATATATATATATATATATATTTTTTTTTAACAGAAATATTATTTACATAAAGTTTATATTTTATATAGTTATTTATATATATATATTAATATATATATAATATATATATATATATAATATATATTATTATATAATACTTATATATATAATATATATATATATATATATATATATATATATTATATATAGGTCTTCAATATAAAGTAGTTGTCGACTAAAATTAATTATTGTTTTTTGGGTTGATCTCAAATAGAATTTTTTCAGAAGCTAAAAAAAATGCGCATTTATTTGACCCAATTTTCAATATCACAATTATGTTAATTAAAATTTCCTTCACACCAATATTAAATGAAAAAAAATAAAACTCTTCAATACCCTGAGGAAAAAATAATAGCTGTTTATCGCAACCATGCGCCCTGACATTTGAAAAAACTGCCAAAAAAAATATATCAAACTTCATTGTTTCACACCAAAGCCAATGGAGTAACCAAAACACTTCATGGCAAAAGTTTTTTATTTTTATTTTTAATTTTATTTAATTTTTTTTTTTATTTTTTAATTAATTTTAACTTTACACTAATACTAACCTATACTGTAGGTTTTACGTTTAATTGTATTTATTAATCTCCTCTGCCTCCATGAATCAAAAGATTTGAGAACCATTGTTGCACACACACACACACACAAACCACACTTAACACATACACACCGCCGCACCCTCACCAACACCCACGCCCAATATATATATATATATATTATATATATATATAATAATTATATATAATATAATATATATATATATATATATATATATATATATATATATATGGGGTATCTACCATAAATGATATCTACCAGTGTTGGGGAAGGCCAATTGCATATTCAATTTATCAATGATCGACCTAAAAGAATGCAAGACATTTGAAAGAAAGTGTTTAAGTGAAAGGGTGTGTTAAAAATAGAAGAAGAATGAGTGATCCAGGCTTTAACAGTAGAGAGATTTGGACAGAGAAAAGACAAGACTGTGTAGAAAGATGTGCAGCACGAACTCTCTACAAAAAATGTGGATGATTAGAAGTTTTAATGAACATTGTTGTAAAAGTGATGACATTAGGAGAGAGATGCAACAATCCGACTGCAAGAAAGAGATTTGTGAGTGCCTGTTTGACTAGGGGAATTGATAAAGCGAAAAGCCTTTCAATTTGAGTGGAACTACCACAGATATTTGAGGCATATTCCATTGAAGTTCTAAGAGAGCCCCTATACAGAGCAAAAAACTATACAGTTCAAAGTGACCTTTGAAGCTTGTTTAGTAAAAGAGGAACAATATGATTCTCTCAAGAAAAATCACGAAAAAAGTAAATACTAAGAATATTAGGAACAAGGGAAGGCTTAAGTTGTATACTTTCGAATAAGTTGTGTGGAAGATTATGTTGAGTGGATAGATGAAAGATCTGAGTTTCTAAGGCATTGAAAACAATAATATTTCCACATTTCCAATTGGTAATGCGAGAAAAATCCGGAGTTGATTACATCAAGGCTTTCCTCATAGGATTGGTTATACGAAGTGTAGTGGAGAGTCTTTCAAAATGAAATTGTAGAATTGCCAACATATGAGTTCATTGCTCCAGAAGTGATAATAATAAAAACAGAAAAGAGTTATGGATAGCATATAATCCTGAGGAACACCACTATTGATAGATTTAACAGATAAGCTGTGGTCGTTTAGAACAGCTCATATGGAAAGACCAGATAAAGAAAGTTATAGAGAGAAGGATAGGTACCGAAAGGGGGAACTTTAGAAATCGAAGCTTTGATCCAGACTATATCAAAAGCTTTATATATGTTTAACTCCGCAGCAAAGGATTCACTGAAAGGATGAGGAACAGAGAACCAAAACTCAGAGAGAAGTGATAATGATATGGTAGAGGGTAGTAGTTTTCCCGAAGCTACGAAATTACCCCCATTGGGCATATATAGAATGTTAAAGTACATCCCAAGGTACTCCAGTTCCCAATGGTTCGTCTCTCTTAAACTCATATCCACATTCTTTTTACACTGGAGTAGGCTCTCCTTTATCACACACCATAAAATAATATTACAGACAACAATTTGTCGCCGAATTTTCGACCTGTTCTGATGCACCGTTTTTCTTCATGAATTTCTGCAACCTTCACGGTTTTAAATCAAACTTCCACTTTGTTGAACATCATCCCTTCTCCTCTAAATCTCATCTCTTATTCTTAACTGAAACTCAGTTGTTTGAGCATTTTGACACCAAACCCTAATCGGTTGACTCTTACTGTCTCTATTCTCAATTTTCACCCAAAGGCGGTTATTGTGTCTATGTGCTCAATGATGTTGTTTGTTCACGTATCTCCGATTCGGAGTTTTCCCAATTTTCTTCCTTTTGGCTCAAGCCAAACTACTACTAAATTTATTTGTTCTGTTTATCTGTTTCTTAAGTCAACTAATTATCCTAAATTTTTTGACTACTTAAACTCTTTATAACACATTCTCTCTTCTTCACCTTTCTCTAAAATTATCATTATTGGTGATTTCAACGTTCACCACAGCCAATATCTTTCATCTAATACTAAAGATATGGCTAGTGAACTTGTCTCCCAATGTTCTATTCAGAATGATCTCAAGCAGTTGGTGGAACTCTCTACTCATATCCCCGATCGTATTGGAAATGAACCCAACATTCTAGACCTTTCCTAACTTTTAATCCTTCTCCTTATTCTGCTAAAAACTCTTTTCTCCTCTAGGTTTTTCAGATCATCTTCTTAACTCTGTATCTTATTCTATCCCTTCAAATCTTCCGCAGGAAAGGTACCTGCCTATGACGAGGAAACGTTTTTGCAACTTGGGTGCTGCTAACTGGTCGGGCCTGCGGTCGTACTTCTTTGATTTCCCATGAATTGACTACTGCTTCCGTGGGAGGTGTTCCTTGGAGTGTGCTCAGAGCATTACCGAGGTGATTCTCACTGATATGGAGGCGTATATTCTTTCCCTTCAAATAAACCTAGAAAACCTTAGTTTAGCTCTGCTTGTTTCTCGTGCTATTCGCCAGAGGGATGCAACCTTCAGGAATTACCGTCTTCTTCAAACTCCAGAAACCTACTTAACTTATAATTTCATCCCGAATTCGTTCAAAATCTATTTTCCCATCACACTATAAACTCTTTTCTCCGTAGAAAATTCAATAATCTTTCTAGTTCCTCTTCCTTATG
>JABUQX010079934.1:15000-20000 GCA_015478945.1 Trachelipus rathkii
CAGACTATACCACACCTTATCGATCCTGAGCAATTAAGAAATATGTAAAATAATCTGCTGACGCAAAGGTAAGAAGGAAAATAACGTATAATCTAATAATGGATGGGTACTTAAAATTTTAAAGAACTTCTCCGCCCAGAAGATGATGAAAAATAGTAGGTAATTATTGAATTTTATTGTTTATTATGAATGTTTCATTATGTTATTTTCATTTTAATTAAGGAGGATGACGTCAATTACATTTATCTAAATATTCTTTTAAGGCCAACTTTTCTTAAATTTACATCTTCACAATTCTATATATATATACTATTTATATATATATTATATATATATATATAATAATATTATATATATATATATATATATATATATATATATATTATATATATTATATATATATATATATATATATATATATATATAATATAGGCTATTAATTTGTAAAATATATGGATATCTTATTAAACACATTTAGATATTTATTAAATTAATAATAATAATAATAATAGTAATAATAAAATAATATAATAATAATACATAAATAATAATAATAATAAAAAAATAATTAATAATAATAATAATTAATAATAATAATAATAATAAAATTAAAATAATAAATAATAATTTAAAAGTGAGAAATATAAAAAGCTTAAATTAAAAATAAAAAGAATGGACAATTTAAAGTTCAATTTTCTATAGAATGTTAAGGCCTTCCTTCCAAAGATTCGCCATTGAAAGCTAAACCAATAAACTGAACAAGAGACTGAAATGTTAAGCCATTGACAACCTTGGGAGAATGAAATCCTCCACGGGAGAACTGAAGCTAAGCTCTTAAAGCAAGGACGATTCTCTTCGACATATAGGTTGAGGCTTCGCACTCTTAGCAACTACTTTGCGAGGTAAATTATTCTTGTTGATTCTCATTTAAAATGAAAATAACCTAGTCTTCAGCAATACATCAAAAACCATTACTTCACACAGAGTCGTAAGCAAGATTTTTCTCCGTGTCGTGCTGCATGTGTGCTGTTTGTCGCATGTGCTGTTTGCAATATGCGTGTTTGTGTGTGTCTGTGTAAGATTAAGATTATATATATATGCATATAATATATATATATATATTATAATATTTATATATATATATTAATATATATATATTATATAATATATATATATATATACATATATATACTATATATATATATATATATATATATATATTATATATTATATATAATATATTCAATAAAAGAGAATAAAATAATCCAACATTGATAGCAATTTTGCAAAAAAACAAAATAGGTTACATATATAATATATATATAATATAATATATATATTATATATATATATACTATTATATATATATTACTATAATATATATAATAGTAATATATAATATATACAAAGAGGTGGGCAAATTAACAGCGTAATAAAGCGTTAATCCGTGTTAATTAACTCGATTTTAATTTTTTACAGTTAACTATTTAAGCTTTCGTTAATTTCGAAAAGAGGTAACGGACTAATTAACGAGTTACATTTGTGAATTAACGTTAACGAGTTAAAATATTCCCCTACATCCGTTAACCGGTACCTTAAATTTACGAGTTGATAAAATATTTTCTTATCAGATTTTTAATTGTATTAGATTCGATTTTCGATAAGAGGATAACATTTTTTTTATCCAAGTAATTTGGCTATAACAGAAAGAGACAATGAATAGAAAAAAGATCTTTCTTACCTTGAACTCGGGTTATAATATACCCGTTAGAAAAAAAACGAGAAGTTTTGAGGGAATGCTGCTTACGTGCTGACACCGGCCCCTCGTTCAACTATATTCTCTATGTCTTAATACTAGCACTTTCCCTCAGTATTGAAAGCACGCACATGTCCAAACCTATTCCGAAAAAAGGACAGCCGCTCTGATCCTTCTAAACTATCGCCCATATTTAATGCTCTCAGCGTTGTATATACTATCTTAAGATCTTTTGAACCATTCACAAAAACTCTCACTTCTTAGACCATCTGGATTCTCATTCTCTTGTCTTATCGATCGCCGTACGGGTTTTGGTGTTGAAGGTCTACTGGCGAATTATACTTTCCTATTTAACCGCATTATGGTTTTCGCGCTCTATATGGGAACTACGGGCAGGACTTGCGTAGTGGCTCTTGGACAAAATATGACCAAAGCAAATTTGACCGGGTTATGCAGCATCATTGTTCTCCAAGCTCCCCGCCTTTTGGCCTTCCATCATTCTCTAAATTGCTTACTTATGTCTAGCTTTCTTTCAAGTCGCTAAACATCAGCTCTGGTTGATTGGAACGCGATCTTCTTCTTTTTCTGTCAATAAAGTGCGTGTTCCTCAGGGTGTCTTTTTATCTCCTACATTTATTACCTACCTTTTCATTAATGTATTCTTCTCGCTGCACATCTAACTCTATTTCACTCACATGCGATGACTCGACCCTTCATTCTTCAACTCATTCAATTCTGCAAATCCATCTTTATCTAGAATTGCCCTCATCCGTCTTTAATCTTCCGATTCATATTCTCGCTAGATCTGATAAAATTAAAGCAAAGGGATGGGGTCGTACTCCCTTAGTAGTTCTCTATATATAAAAACGGCAAAACTTCTACAAATCTTCCCCTCTAAAATACATTCTAACTTTCCCTATCTCTTTTGACGGTTCTCTCGTCTTCTCCTTTTTGACAATATAAACATCCTTGGCACTTAACTAAACAAAAATGTCTGGGAAAACCCTCACATCACAACGTTTAGCTGGACGGCCTTCAAAGAGAAAACTGGGAGTTCTGTTTTAGACTGCGAACTTTTTTCCTCTTCTCAGTTACTCCAGCTATACAAGGGTCTCATTCGCCCTTGTATAGAGTACTTTTCTCATATTCTGGAGGAGGTTCTGGATCTTCACCCGGACTTAATATGAAGACAGGATCAAGAATCAAAAAAGCCAAAAAAGACTATATAAACTTTATGTTACTTTCAGTCACTTGACCCTCTATCTTGTCGGCGCGATGTTGGACATCTTTGCGAGACGCGATGTTGGGTGATTATGTCTCTTTTCTATAAGGAATATCGCAGCGGCAGGTGTTTCGAGGGAATTACCAACTCGACGTTACCACCACCTATTACGGACGCCCTCCGTAGCACAAGGCGGTGCAGTATCTGCGCAACGAGTTTTGTGTAAGATATTGGTAACCCAGGCTTGTTCGCTGCGTGATTTCTTCTTTCACTTCCCCCCCTGTTCTGTCGAACTCTTTCCATCTTCTGTGTTTCCTGCTGAATTATTAATCTCCCTCACTTTAAGAAGCCTTAAAAGCGTCTAGTTCATACTTGCGTAAATTTGCGCTAGAACGGATAAGAAATTTTGGCAAGTAATTGCAACACCCCCTCCTTGAATATGGGCTCTGCCCGTGAGATGAAGTGGTGCATAACTGCCTAAAAAAAATATATATATTTGGAAGACGGTTAACGTTAACGAATAAACGTTAACTTCCGCTACATTCTTTACCAATAAAACGCTTTAATGATTAAACGCGTTTAATTTTTTTTTATGACGATTTATGAATTTAATGACGGTACATTTCTTATTAACGCGTGTCCACTTTGTGTAATATATAAACTATAATACCATATAATATATATAATTAATAAGTATATTAAATAAATATATATATAGATAGTGTAATATATATAAATATATGTAAAATATATATATAGATATATATATGAATACTATATAAGTAGGTTATAATTGATAATAGAAGAAAATAAGAGTTATAGAACTAGTATTAAAAATAATGCTATAGTAGATATATAACCAGTAATAAAGTAAAATAAGTAACTAAGTATAATGATAAATACTTATATATAAATATAATATAATATAAGCTCATATTATATTATAAGTAGTATATACGTACTATATATATAATATATATTAGTAAGGCATACTATAGAATCATGCTATATAATATATATAAGTATAATAATATAACTCTTATACATCGAATTATGCTCTTACTGCGAAAACAAATGATTAGAATAACCTAATCCTCCGTTTATAGGTGTACCAACTCCTGACTATATTCAACATTAAAAGGTCGCAGTTACATGATAGGTCTTTATCTTTTCCGTGTAAACTTGAAAAATATAGTTATTGAAAACAAACATTAATTCAGAATAAATAGAGAAGTAATCTATTTTGAGAGTACCGTTTTAGTGAGGTAAAAGCTAAAAATCATAATTTAACAAATCCAACGTGACATGTGCAGAAATAAAATTTAAGTAAAATTTTCTAGATAATTTATTTTGAACTTTATCAAATTTTCAAAGAAAGTATGGATCATTGGCTTCACAAACTTTGCTCTCTAACTGGTTAGAATAAATTTCATCAAAAAAAAGAATAAAAAAACTGTTATTGCCTTGTGTCTTTTCATTTTACATTGATTCTCCCATGAGGCATTCTCATTTCTTCATTAACAAAGCAGAAGTTTTGTTGCAACTTTCAAAATGTTTGCAAATGTTTCATTGACGTTTGCTTGAAAATCTTTCAAAGCAAATATCACATGTTCAATATTATTAAGTGCAGCTTCTAGTCACTAATTATGGAGATTAGTAAATAGTACTTTTGTGTCAGGGAAATATTCCTATTTTTCCCTATTAAAATAATAGTCTATCCTTGGGAAAATAGTGCCTGGTTGCCATTCGCTCGTGCTATAAAGTTCCTAATGTGTTTATATTTCACACTAATGTGAACAGCAATGAAAATATAACGCCGCTGGATATTTTTGACACTTTAAATAAATCTAAAATTTTCTTGATTGCATCTGCACCACCATATCGTTGTCCAATCAGAAAGTCGCTACTTATTTCAGCGTTCGTGGTATTGCCTCCGCTCGAGATTTTCCTCTTAAATGTTTCCACAAGCCGCTTACCTAAAGAATCTTCACGGACCCAATGAATATTATTATTTCTATAAAC
>JABUQX010079935.1:0-35000 GCA_015478945.1 Trachelipus rathkii
ATATTAATATATAATATATTAATGTTAAATATATTAATTATAATTAATTATTGTGTATACTATATACATATATATATAATATATTAATATATATAATATCTATATATAATATTATAATCTATATATATACTATTATATATATATATATATATATATAATATATATATATATAATGTATATATATATATATATATCATATTTATTAACGATCTATATTATATTATATTACACTTTACTTTCTCTTGTTTAATTGTAATGGTTATAGTGTGTATAATATAGTCTTTAAATATAATATATAATATATAATTATATTATCATTATAGTGATAATAATTATATATATAGCAATCTTTATATAAATATATAAATAAATATATATATTATATAAGTAGTATTAATATATATATATAGTATAATATATCTATATAATATATATAATATAATATATTATATATACTATATATTATATATTATATAAATATATATACGATGCGGTCAATATGATATATATATATATATATGTGTATTTAATATATATATTAGCTTAATATATAATAATATAATTACTAATATAACTATATATTAAATATCTAATAATATATATACTTATATAATATTATATATATATATATATATATATATATCATATATAAGTATATATATATAATATATATATATAATATATTAGTATATTACTATATTATAATAATTCTATATTATATATTATATGTTATATATAGTTATATATTAATATATTTAAGTTAATATAATACCTATATGACTATAGTATAGCTAAATTAATATATTATTATATGCCTATAGATAGGTATTATAATCATTATTTGTGTAGGCTCTGTATCTAAAGATTGCTAAACTGAAGGTTATGGAGGGACAGGTTACCATAGTTATTTATTATGAAATGATATTATATATCTATTATAAATTTATATAATATATAATTATATATATACTATATAGATATTAATATAATTATATGACTATATATATATATATTACAACTATTTATATATATATATATATATATATTAATATATATTATATTATTCTTTTTTATATTTATTAATATATATATATATATATTATAATTATATATTTTATATATTATATATATAATATATATATATATATACTCATAATCAAATATATATACTAATAATATATTAATATATATATATATTAAATTTATAATGACTATATCTGTGACTCGGTACTAAATAGTGAGAATATATATTTATTATATATTAAGAAACATTATATATTATAGTATAATATATATAAAGTATATAGATATATATAAATAGGGAATAAAATAGATGATTTTGTTTAAATTACAGTCTACACAAATGATAGACCTCTATTTCCAAGGAAGAAAGACAAATAATGATAAAATATAAAGTATGTTATGCAATATACCTCCAATTCTGGACGAAAATGGACTCGAGCGTAAGTATATATATTCGTTGAACCTTTTTCTGTACCGAAGCGACCCTACTACCTATATTTATTTTTGTATACTCCGAATCTTTTACCCTGACCCTAGAAATATGGAAAACAGTAGTTATGAAGCCATCTTACGCACACCCTTTGCAATTTTGAAAAATTTTAAGTTAACCCCTCACCTTTTTTATTTTAGACTCAAAAAGTAACACCTATTGGTGATGCGACAACTACGAAGGGTATCTCACCTTTAGCCTTTTGCCTCATTCACGCCTCAACTCTGTATTATATATATATCGGCAGTATCTTTCTTATTACTGATAGAATAAATTTTTGAGTCCTGAGGGACACCAGGAATCATAGGATTACGAAGAAGTGGGTTTGCGATCTTTCGAAGCGGCTCTGTTCCGATCAATTGTTCAGATCGACGTGTGTGTATATCTCTGTGTATGTAATTTAAGTATCCCGCTTACCTATAACTAATACCCTATTTTACGCCCCCTAAAAATTTTTTTCGACTACATTATATATATGGTCAATTTTGCTATCTTCACGTAGGCCATTTTGATCGATTACATTTAGGCTGGCTTTCAGGCCCTATTTTTATTATTATTTGATCTACAATACTAATACTTTTTGTCTACTCATTACCTACTTTTGAGTCATTCACCAAAAGCTTGAACAGAATAACATAATTCGAGTTCACTCTTGACCTCCGTGTATTATTTTGTGTCTTCACATGGGTATATTTTGACCGCACGGTAATTTTATATTGTCCCTGTATAAGATAATCTAGCCCTATTTAGGAATAAGGGCTATACGGACCTTTTATTTATTAGATGTATCTTAACCCCAGAGTGACCCTAATATTCGATATTTTTAGGGCCTGTGTATTACTCACTTTACTACCATATTACTAATTCAGCCGTTCACAATTTTGGCCCTATACCTCGCCAATTACGCTATCTGGCAACTCGAGTTCTCGCTCTCCAGTGTAGATAAATACCACGGCGATTATACTGATTTATGTTCGATTTAATCTGAATTACTTGAGTTCAGCAACCTCAAGTATGGATCATCTATCATCCTAAATAAATGGAGAAATCTACTAGCGAGATATATATCTTTCAGCCACACACACACATCTATGTAGTATAACATTTGATGATACCATTATATATTATAACTATATGCGAGCAATACACCACTCTACAACTAACAACTAACACATCAAACTATACAATCTTGATACTTATACACGAGGCTACCACAACCACTTCATAAACACTATGTACTAAATCTATGAACAATATAACTTTAAGCCACACATCACACTAAGTACACTAATAACATTTATACTCACTATACAACTCAGTACATTATAACTTATATACAGAGCACGTAGAACTCTAACATCGTGCCATAACTACCTTTGGTCTTAATCCACTCTGGTGATATACAATTTGACTCTATCCACGGTCATTTTTCTGTCCTTCTACTTAGGGACTTAGCTCACTTTTTTGATGTCTTAACCGTTTGAGATTGAATCGCAAGTGATTATTCCTAGCCGCTATGTACTCCATGCCTATACGAAATAATTACTCCAATATATGGTCTTAAATAGTTTTGTACCTCATGCAATACGCTATATGCTGAAGAGCTTAATTGATGGGTCACCCTAACAAATGACCGAGATTAGAGAAAGTACTCTATAGGGAATTCCAATTATAGTGTATTTCACTAAGTTGAGTATTAGATGAGTGCCAAGGTGAGCTGCTAAGGTATATTGAGTTGAGCAGTGTAAGTGCCAATGATGAAGGTGCCAATTATGATGATGCCAAGTGAGTGCTCAATTGAGTGCCCATATGGTGCGTGTACCAGGCATAACGTGACAAATAGCTGAGTGCCTAACATAGTTAGCCTAACTATGAGTGCCCACTATATTTTTATTATATATTCAGCCTTTTCTATAGCTACTCATATACCCTGAGCCTAGGAAATAGCGAACTAATTATTAGGGTAGCTACCTACAGTATCTAATAGGTAATAAGGTATGCAGGAACTCATGAATGTGATATGTTATACATTATACAATATCTGCTCAGATTAAGAAGCAGTGCTTCCTGAACTATCATAAAACGAAGTTAGTTATTTGTATACTTAGCAGTTTAGATAGTCAGAAGTAAAGAGATATACTATATCGTAATGAATTACAGGTCAGGTTAGATCTTAGAGTAGTGAGAGAGTAACGTTTCTACGAGTCCGGAGTCTACGCCGTCCGCAGGAGTGAAACACTCAGGTACCGCTGAATAACCTGCCCTTCTGAGCCGCAGCGCTACGTCATGAGCGCAATCTATCCCGCCCTGCCTAGGCTGATTGCCTATTATATATCCGAGACGGCGCTAATGTTTTACCGACTATATCCTCAGCGCTCTGCGTATGTCGTCCGTCAAGAGCGCAAAATTCCAGGCGTGTAAATCAAGAAAACAATATGAGTATCAAATGGTTAAGACTGATTTCAAATTGAGATAATTTTCGATTTATCTAATATTAATCTTAAACGAATTTATAAATTTCGTAGTATCATTATATTTTATCATATCAATTCAACACCAAAATTATAAAAAAAATAAAAGAAGATAAAACTACTTATTTAACTAGTAAACAGATTAAAGCAGATAAAAATGTATACATAAACAATTGAAAAAATTACCTGGAATGAGAAACCTTGTGAATCTAATTAAATGAACATCGAGAGCTATTAAAATCTGCTTAAAGCAATACAGATATGTTTATCGATAAATAAGTATAGTAAAGAACAGGACATAAATGATATGCGTAAATCGCAGTACATATCACATAACAAGATCAATTAAGAGGTATGATTTAAACCAATGTAAACACTCACTAGGGGATTAGTTCACTATTTGACGAGTAGTGTTATTTTAACTGCTTATAGTATCCTCGCTTTAGACTCCATTATTTACTATATACTTGGCTTTAAACTCAGTTATTATTATCTTTAACTCAATTTTATTTTCTTGCTTATTCTATAAACTTACTATGATGATTTAATTATTAATACTCATTGCGAATACCCTTAAAGCAGTAAATATCAGTATAATACAATAGAATATTGATGTAACCTGTAGAGGCGAAATTTAAGGTTTAATTGCCTGTTTGTGTGAGTTTATTACTCTAGGCTTTTATCTGTTTGAGTCATAACTTTCTGCCTTTATACTATTATTCTCAGCTTATAAACTTGCTTTAACATTAGCTTTAAATTCTGTTCTTTACTTAAGCCTTTTAAACTTCAATAGATACAGGAAATTATATAACAAACATTAATGTATCGCTCCTATATTATAATAATTTCGTGATTTGAGGCTTATTCGAGCATATTATGAGTATCTAATTCATACTCCTTTATTTTTATTTTGTTTTAATACTTTTCTTTATTCATCTCTCTACTAAACTAGCTATCAAAAACTCTATACTTCTATTATTGAATGTAATATTAACTCGAGTATAAATAAATATGGTCTTAGAATAGGAAAGGACTACGAGTTGTTATATTTTAAAAATGTACCTCTATAGAAAAGAGCACAAGAAATTAATTTCTTTGACAATAAATTAACTCTGCTGTTATTGGTATTAAAATATAGATCGTAAATTTATATATACAGTACATCATCTCTGGCTCGCTTATTATTTTATTATACACTATATAATACAGATAATGGATGTGGATGTATATTTATCGTTATAGTTACGATGTCACGATATAACGAAATGATCTTGTTACTTTGTACAGAGGTGATGTGGATTGATACTTGAAATTGCTCTTTTACTGGAGCGATTATATTATATCAACAAGCATGTAAAAAGATAATATTGAGTGTTATATGTAGATTATTAGGAGGATGTTGTATCTCAATCGAAAAAATTTAACAGAGAAACTATAAAGATTATTATGTTATTCGAATATATTTAATCGAAGGTATTTATTACCATATTATTTCAAAGGGAATATAAATAAATAGCCTTGGACACAAAAATATTGATGAGATTATAAAGATGATTTAATGTCAAGCAAATGAAATCATATTAGGAGAATTAGAGAAGCGTTCAATCAGAATTTATGTCTATCACCCTTCATTAGAAATTTATACTTCAATGTTGCTCCTTATCATAACACGCAAGAACTTCCATCCAAAGTCAACGTCATTAATTCGAAGATGTTTCTTTAAACTCATTATATACCTAGTATTTCTGTTGTTTTGGTACCCAGCGAAGATGTACATTATGATTACAAATCTAAATATTGGGGCTAACCTGCAAATAGTTTCTAGCCTTTATCAAAAGGATAAAGAGTTCTTTAATAAGTATATAGAATATTAGAGGTTATATACTTATAATCATATTATCGATCGCTACTAACCACGGTTCTATTTATATGATTTGTGAAGTTCCTACCCCAAAAACCGCACAAGATGGTGCTAGCTAAGTAATTACTACGATTACTAACGAGTTTACTGTCCCCTATCGTTGAGAATATAAAGCATGAGCTCGTATTATCATACCTGAATAAATTAGAGTGCTCTTAGTTTAGCAAAGTTAATTATAAACTACTATATTAAAACAAATTAAAAAAGGTTGTAAGACTATAATACAACTGATAAATCGTAAAGCTAATGTGTATGTGAGAGGATGTCGCAAATTCAATTATATTCACCAGGTGATGTTATGTGAATGTTGTTATACCATTCTTATATAAAAGGAACAATGGTTCCCTTGGTAAAACCAGTAGCACTCAGAGCATGATAAAAGCAACGTCAGTTAATAGATAAATATAATTTAAAAATATACCGCTCAATACATTATTTAATTTCGATAAAGATAATAAAGTATAATAAGTTACTACAGGATGAGGTAGGAGCAGCATACTCCTGCCATTACTCATATCTCCGTTATACTCTGACTCTAGTTAATAGTTAGCGTTACTAAGAACACCGTTATTAGCTCTTAGTTATTATTGCCTGTACTATGTTTTAGTCATATACGTATATTAACCAAATCATTAAACATATATAAAAATTAGAAAAGATGTGATTTAGAAAACGGCTAATATCTGAAAAATACAAATAATACTATATAGTGATTTAGAATGATCGAACATAATTTCATCCAGGTGACATATGGTAAAAGGCTCTGTATTAAATTTTTATATAAATAAGCGAAAATGTATCCTTTAAAAGACAGGCCTCAGATAGTATAATGCTTAACGTGCGTTATAGCAAACATCATTAAAAAAACTCTCCCTCAACATGTATTAATAAAAAACTTATTATGAAACTTATTAATTTAGTTACTAAAGAGAGGAGGAGGAGTATTCACATAAGATTTTTAAAAAGACTTACCTTATTCCCTATACTCCGTGATAATATAATTTAGTGTTCCGCTAAGGACGATTATCATAAGATTTATGTGTTTCTTGTCCCTAACATTTAATATGATATTCGATATTAGTGTGTTTGTCATCTTGTACTTATTATTTTAATAAATTCCAATTTAATGAATTTATGTAATGTTAGAACTATTTACTATAGATGTTATATATAAAAATATGACATTCTTTTTTAGTAATGTACTTAGTATATATGATTCACTTTCAGAATTCATCATTTCATCAAACATTCAATATGTTGGGCCAGTCATACTTTGTTAATATGCTCTTTTGAGCTAATACATTGTGCAAAATTACAACAATCACTATGTTTTTTACATCCATTCACCACACCCCGACTTTAACGAGTAAGTCATGGTAATTAACGCACGTGTGTTCACAAGACAGATCAATTTTTAATTTGTTATCAAATTTATCTTATACAATATTGATGAAATCATTTCAGATAAGTGAAGAATCTATTATTTATACTTACATAATGACTTAGAACATGCCAATGCACTTCGTCTGTTACCATTGAGACTGAATGTATACGTCTTATTACAACATGCAGACTTTTGAAGCAACAAGTCATTGCTGCTCAACAGAATCCTTAGTGAACTGAAGTCGAGATAAGTGTGAGCAACTCTTAAATGCTTATCCAGCTGTAGCTCTCCTGAATTAACAGAATATCCTACTTCAAAATATGATCCTTAGGATATTGATCACGAAGGAAATTATAAATAGTAGAACATATAGAGAAATGGATAACAGGCATTATTCACATTGTTTAGAAAACTTCAGACATCATATACACTTCCATTGAGTGAATACAATAGAAACAGCTTCCATTATTCAGTTTGAATATAACAGCGTAAAGGAATCCATGCATAGTCAAAACATCACAGTATTACGTATTTGAATAGACTACCTTATAGTACTATACGATTGCGATAATAATAACATCCTCAGTAACTCCTCAAATGAATATGTAAGGAATATTTTAATACCGATTAATTAATACTTAAATTAATGCAAACCACGATAAAGATAATCGTCATCACATGTGAATTTTTAATAACCTAGTTAAGAGGAGTCATTACTCATATTATATGAAGGTGCACGTAAAATTTCAGGTGAGATAATAGCTATTATTATATAAATAATATTTATTAAAAGACCAATATAACTTTAGCGAATGCCCCCAGCAGTACTGGAGTCAGATATATCGTAGAAGCAATTCGATCATAGAAATATATAGTTAAATAGATTCATAATATATTGTTGACTATTGATAGTCGTGATATCTCTCATCGAGTAACTTTAGAAAGGAAGTGGCCCTACTGTATACAAGAGGATGGCAATGTATATCAATAAGCAAGAAGATCTAGACTAATTAAATTTCCTTCGAAATGAGATTCGATCTAAAAATTACTAAGCCGTAGTACGTTAGTACAGAGCTTATGATATATAAACCTCTGATAAACTTCGGGATAATGATAACATCAAACCTATAATCAAGTTCCATGTAAAGGATCACCTCTATGCGTCACACGCATTCAGCTAAATTTAAACGTGTTAACCTTCGTAGAAGATAGTAAGAGGACGCAGACGATATAGAAACGAACAACACCGAAATGGACTTCATCAGGCAGTTAGTGTATGCATATTTTAAAAATCTGTAATTATTTATCATTTAAGTTATATATATATATATATACTATATATATAGTATATGTTTGGACTTGTTACTGAGGATTTGGTATAAAATACAATGTTATTTTAAACATCTATTTTCGCTTTCATTTACTCCCTTGTACACCTATAGATATCGACATTATTTGATGACAAACAATTATATATACTATATAAAAGCTATTAAAGTATAGATAATAGATAAACTTTAATTATAATGAGAGATTAGATATTAAGTTAACTATAATAATAGTACTTATATAAGGGATATATATCGTATATACTGTATATACTTCTTATATTTTTAGTATTAATTATTTGTAAGAATGTATATACAAGATAGATAAATATATATCTAATGTTTTAATATATATATATATATTCATATATATTATATATATATTATTATTAATAGTCTTAACGCTTTACACGTGTTGTCAAGTAGACATGACATGAGGCAAGAGAGTAGTTGATAAGTTATTACTTATATCAATAACAGCCGACAAAGAGAATACTACCTTGACAATACCATCTGAGGTATAATACCAGCTAAGAAAATTCCATTTGAGAGAATATCATATAAGAGTTAATAACAGCTATATTTGGGAGGGTGAATCGAGGGACATTGATTACTTCTTCACATAAACCGTGTATAGCAATAAATATATTTCCTAATATACTACTGAAAACATATTCTCCGTCAAGCTCTGAGATAAGCATAATCTTGGGGCGATGTTAGATTTTTTCTAGGAAATTCTGAATTAACATACATGAGTTCTTCTTATGATATTAGATGAAGCGTTTTGCAAATATATACTCCTTTAATTTTTTACATAGATCGATGATTCTGTATAGTTCACGTTATGATACTTTGTGTTATGAATGGCATGAATAAAGATAAAGATCAGCTATCAGTCGCTACGATTGCTCTCTATCTTGAAATTATTTATTATTGAGTTAGACGTATAGACTGGTATGAAACTACCTATATACATTTTGGACTAGAGTCGAGTTTAGGTATATTGAATTTCTCAAAGGTATCGTAGATGTTTATACCGGAGAAATCCGCAGTTTACGTTGGGATACGTGTTATATATTATCAACGTTTTAGAACTTTTAATTCATATGACGTTGTATTTATAGTTTCATCCATATTTTGCCATACACCAAAAGTGCAGAGGCAAATAGTATGTTAAAGAGTTTCTATACGTTAACTAATTAATATGATGAGCGACGATGGCATAGTATTATTAATCCTGAGCACAGAATCTTGTGACTGGTAAAATGATACTATCGTTAAATATATTGACAGTTCACGGCTACTTGTCTTCATCTTTGAGATGTATTTCAAAGGCTTGATTACCTGGCTATCACTATCATTATGAGTTACCATCCTTTTCTTTTTTACTTCATAATCAGACTAAGTCTAAAGTTTCCAATCTTTTTTGATATGAGTTACCTAGAAACTAAGGACTCTGAAAGTGAGTTGTATAGGATTGAATATTTATAGACGAAATAAACATATATAAAAAAATAAATGAGAAGGTTTCTCACTGGAGATTATATTATAGATTTAGCGTAACCTCGACACTATGTATAGAAGATTCAATATGAACAGAAGATATAAGTGTAGATGTTAGATAAAAAGGCTCTGAATCCGGGCTTTGGAAAACGGAAGGTGATATATATAAAATGTTCCTCAATACGCTACATTTCCATTTGAGAGTATTATTGTTACATACTGATTAGGAATAAAATTTAATGGTGAAAAAAATAAAACAAGTGTATTTTATCTCATAAATAGGAATATCCACGAGTAAGTCGGTTTCTAACTCTTCTTAGAGTCACTAGATGAGCCAATACTTATGTTAAATATAAAAAATTTATTATATTATACAGTGATAGATGGTAAGTAAACGTGAAAAAGTGAGTAACGTTTCTTCTCGATTTATAACGAGTTCGGTGGCTATATGTAGGTCCTGCAGCTTTGAGACTATTATCAGAAATCTAAGTAGTGGTTTTTTCGGATGATAGTATGTTAATATTCCAACTGAAATGATCATGCTCTTAAACAATATGTGGGAGAGTGTGATGACTTTTATATAACTCTGCTTCTACCTAAACTCGGCTCTTTATTTGATGTTTGCAGATCTAGATTCTAATTAAACTCACCACGGATTTGACTATATGTATAGTTAATAGGTTCTAGAGGTTCATCTATATATAGAGCTTCGTGTAAGAGATGGCTACTCTACTGGGCCGGTAGTAATTCTAATGATTATTTGTCGTATGATACTATTAATATTTATCGATGAGACTAGACAATTATCTCCGGGCATTCGTTCACTCTTCATGTACGATGTTACGTAAGTACTTGGGATGTAGCTGGATGACAAGTTGTAAGTAGTATGAATGTGTTGGAACAGTTATAACATTCCTACAATAAAAGAGTGCTCTGATGTATAGTATAACTTTTGAAAAGGACTCTACAAGCTAGAGGAATAAAAATAGAATGAACTACCACCGAGTTTGTGCTATAACACCAAGTGAAATTACTTACTTTGAAAGGAACTAGTATTAGAACAGAGGTAATAACATGATATTTGAATATCTAGCTATGGCCCTGCTATTTTTTTTAGCTTCCAGTTAGACTAACTATGACTTGCATATTGAGTCTATATTTTCTCTTTGATGATGTGGAATTGTTAGCACGCTTAGGTATTCTTCTGTTTAGAGAAATGGCTAAAAGCTCACAAACGTGTAGTAGATTGCACATACCTATCTTGATAATACAGTAAAGTTACATGTCTAGTATGTTTTTTAATCTCTCCTAACAATAATGTAAGATAGTCAAATTGCTTTAAGCTATTATCTGTATAGCGAATCTCAGATGGGTGAAGATGTTGATTATCGTCTACACGACAGACTATCAGTCACAGTAATGAGGACGGTATAAACCTGATGCAAATTATATTAAGCGTGACGGTACTGTGATATTGCTTCATGACAAATTGGATATGATAACTTTTGTCAATAATTTCGGATATATTACGCTTCTTTACTCTATTGATGAAGAGGAGGGAGGTATGAGAATCTTTATATGTGATGTGATGAAATACTTCCGGTCTACTCCAGCACATATAACAATGCCCCCATCAAATCTTACCCACTACCATATGAAGCATACTCTCGACCATTCACTGTTCCTAGTTTTATTTAAGCCGAGTTTTCCTCGTTCAGGATGCCTACCGAGGTTTCACCTTATACATTCATGTGGTTATGGCTTTTATCGTTATTGATTGTCTCATAAATTAATAGATATAATGCAATGACACAATATAGTTTAGGGATAATAATCACAATGCTCTTTATTAAGAGTTAGATCATAAAATTTTTTCAAACGCGAAATTGAGAGAGGTATCTTAATTACATAAAACTTAAATATATATAGTATTATATCGATATAATAAGTTATGCTACTCGTATACCTATCCTGCTTTATTAAAAGAGATGTAAGGAAGGAAAATCGTGAGTATTGCATACGGTATTGAAGTTTTGGTGAGTTGCATTTCGATGTCGCCATATGTAGATAAAGAGAGTACAAAGAGATGCACGTAGTTATAAGACGCACATAATGATTCTTATATTACTAGTAGCAGTCCACGAGTTTATTAGGACTAGATATAGTTTTTTACATACATGGTAGATATTAATACTGTGAGATAAACTATACTCTAACGTCAACTCCGTTATTTTTCTCGTAGGTGTAAACCAGAATATGTAATCGCTATGTTTTCTCTAAGAAAGGTATTAGTAGGTTACAATCAATGGCATGAGCTATAAAGGCTCGCACTTAATTTACACATATAATGGCAAGAGGCGTTAATGTGTCCTCTATGTGGATTTTTTTGTCATAATATGTCTTATTTGTTGAGTAAGTGTTAAGCTGAAGAAGCAGAGGAAATAATCATAGGAGAATATAAAATAGAGGGTGATCATAAAAATTCGAAATGCTGATATATAGCCTGATCAGCTACTGTTGCATATAACCTCTCTATTGTTTCATACGTATTGAAATAGCTTGCCAGGAAATTTTATACAGCTCGTACAGCATTAAGTAGTATTAAGACTATATATGGCCCTGATGTTTCAGAGAGTGAAAGATTGGTCCCGATGACCCTACAGCTTCGGAGAATAACATTACGACGTAAAGAATTCAGGATCCTCCTCTTTCTAATATATAGTGAGAGGGAAATCGAAGAGTTTGCTAAAAAGAAAAAACTCAGAGAGGGAAAAAACTTAAACGACAAATGGTTTATTTGATTATTTTGCTTGTTTAATCCTAAACTGATTTAACTATATTATCTTAATTAGATTTGTAGTATATAACAGTTAAAGTTTATTATATATCCATGCAAATGAGTTCATACTATATAATCATTAAGAGTTCTGTGCTATAATATGCAATGCATTTCCTCATATCTTCTAGTCCTGATATGTTTGTATTAAAGAGTGAAATTGGTCTCTTCTACAATTAAGTCCGCTACAAGCAAGATATTAGAAGTGTAGCGATGGTTACCAATTATTGAAGTATATAGTATGACACACTCTGAAATTCAAACTTCAGTAAATACAATGATTGTTCATATAGATAGTTCAATAATGTTAGGAGGCACTTTACTGATCAATACCATAATATCTCATCTTATGTGAATCTTGGTTTACATATGTAGATAATACTGAAAAATTGTCACAGACCTGATTGGATATATAAAATAATTTCCTACGTAGGTGATTCTATAGACCATTATGAGTATTATATTTGATAACACTAAATCAAATATTCCGTATTCATGTTCAGTCCAGGTGTGAAGAGTCTTATCTTTACGGGATACTTCACTCAGGATGCAACTTTCACGGCTAATTTATCTATATAGTACTATAGAACCATTTGTTAATTCATTTCACGATGCTAAACAAGTCTCTCTCAAATCAATGGTTTTATAGCTGTCAAAGTGAAGCTCACATATGATTAACAAGTAAGTCATAAATAATACTTAGAATTTAGGTCGATTAATGGCTGATATTTCTCTCAGAAGCACTCATCTACATCTTGTACGATACAGAACATTTTGTACACGGTCAATTCCTAATTGCCTTAAAATAAAAGTAAACCTACTGCTACCACTGTATGATCCAAACGGCTTTTCAAACTGTGGGAGGCTTATCGTCTCAGGCAGGAGATAAGTTAGATATCAACATTTATGCACTTTATCTGTAATTTAGGCGGTCATTTGGAAATGTTGGAGATGCTTTTGAATTTACAACAGCACCAGGGTATCTCTCTATTCAGAGCAGCTTGACGCAAGATATTATAATTTCTCAACGATTATCGAGTATCAATCAACATTGTACGAAATGTTACAACAGAAAGTTCAATAATAGGCGGATGTGGATGAAGCTACCGGGAAATTATAAAAAAGTCACTCCTATAAATCTCCACAACTTTCGCGCCTAGAAGATATTTTACTGTGAATGACTGCCGACGGACGTGTTATGAATGTTTCCCAACGAAGTACCCTGTAGCACTTTTTACGACTTAATACCCCGCAATACTGTATCATGTAATTGATAGTGGACAGGCTTAAATCTTAAGAATACGCAAAGAAAAAGTAATTATACGCTTATGATCTATCTGCAGGACCTTTCGTTGTAACGCTATCATTTAACATTTGGAAAGGGTACCCCTAGACTAAGTCTCTCTTTGGATCGAGTTACAATATCACCCATTCACTGTACGTGGAGTCTATCTTGAGCATTCCTTCGAGACTCAATGAAATTGACGCGAGTACGCAACGTACTTTTTGAATATGTAATAATTAATGGAAGAGGAAATAAGGTGTTTAAGAATGACTTCGCTTTTTAGGGAGAGTAGTTTGCTATTGAGGAGAATAAGACACGTATAAGTGGAGAGAGGAGATAGACTGCCTCATATCCATCATTTGCCTCGTCACATCACCTACAGGGACATCTGGATTTTCGTTTATAGAGAGCAAAAATCGCATAGAGAAGGTTATAGGACTAGATCATGACAATTGTGTAAGCGTAAAAATTTAAATAATTAGTAATTTTCATGATATATATTATTATTTTAAAGAATTAGTTATATATGTAAGGCATATGGTAAAAACTAATCTGTTGCTCACTCCTTTAAACCCTTATATTCTGACAATTTGATGTGGAGTCATATTGTTTTATTTATTATTGTGTCTTTTTGCACCTATTTAGATCTTGATTGTAACGAGACTTGTATATAACATTTTGCATGTAAAAATTTGTATTTAATGAATTTATACTTCATTGTTTCTGGGATTACGTTAATATAATCCCTATAGAATGAGAAAAACGCGAGCTTGTATTACCTTTCTCCCTTAAATCTGCATATATAAGGGTTTAATAAATTCGTTATTTTATAATAAAGATAAAATGTTTTATTATAGTAGCAGACTCGGTGTGTTTATTCATGCTATACATTAATTAAGAAGAAATAGTATTTAAATAGCTAAACCCATAGTATAGAAAATTATAAATAAGAAGTGGTACAACAAAAATATTAAAAAGAATGGAGGCAGTTATAAATATAATGAGTTAATAGCAGTAAAGCAGAAACGTAAGGCAGTAAGCAGAAAAGTTAAAACAGTAAAGCGAAAGTTAAAACAGTAAAGCAGTAAAACAAAGCATACTATATCCCATATGGTAACACCTCTATCTGGATTTACTGATTTTACTGCTTTAAAGTTGCATCATATATTAATGAAATATTGACTTAGTTAACAGTCCCCAGCGTTATTATAATAGGCAGTAAATATGTTGTAACAGTAGTATAAGAGTATATATAAGAGCAGTTAGAGCAGTATACATCAGAGAAGTATTAAAACCCCCGTAGGTGTATAGGATTAAACAAACCGTCTCCGTTACCTATGATTACGCTTGACTTATTAAGGTATGGTAATGGTATAATATGTGAGTTAAAGCGAAGATTGAAAGGCAAGATGTTTTGAAGAGCAGTATAGGCATTGAAGACAGAGTATACTAATGCCCCTAGGTGTTAGGGTGAATAACATCCATTGATACGCGAGATTTTGATCTTCGGCCTTTAAGGTATGTCAGAAAGTAATTGTTGTTTAAATAATCTTGTACAATTGTAGTAAAATCGAAGTGACTGTCATAGGTATATTTTGAAACCCGAGAATTCTTGGAATAGTTACAATTGAGATATATTTTTCGTCAGCGGCCTAATTTATGCATCTTCAACATGACGCGCCTCGATTGGAGAAAATGATTAGGCGCTGAGGCGCATGAGCCGTTCATCGCTAAATGGTAGGAGCGCGTTAAAAATTCCGATGGCTTTTCCGAGCTGTACGGAACGGCTGTTCAGCTCGGACGCGGACTCAGCTCGAATATTCTTGCGGTCAATGTTCTCATACTAACTGTGTATATCTTTAGATATATATTTTGCATGCTATATATTATTATGAAAATACTAACTCGTAGTAGGAGATCTAGAAGCAAGATTGTATATTTAAGCAAACATTCGGTCTCACTGACCTGCGTTATTTACGTCCTCAGGAGTATACTAACCATATTAGGGCTATGTCTAGGCTCAGGGGAGTAGAAGGCTTGAAAAAAAGTGGTCACTCGTTGGCACTATGTTTGGCAATCTCGACTTGCACTTGATGTGCCACTCACTTGGCACTCATGGCAGAACTAATGCACATCTGGCACTCATTGCATTACACTTGCACTCATTGCTATCTCACCTGGCACTCATTACAATTATTCTATATCAGATCACACTAAATAGAACATCCTATAATTCCTACGTGATTGGAAGCATCAAAGCAGCCCATCCAAGTTGCGGTGGGTCAAAATTGACACCATGGTATATGGCAGGTAAGGCTGAATACATGGTCTAAATCAAGGTAGACATCAAAAAGGTAAGTCCTCTCATTAAGGAAGGACAATAAATTCCGTGTGGTGATTATATGACGCCATAGGGAAGCGGACTAAGGGAGTGGCAGTGTGTTTGTAGTGCTGGTGAAGGTGTTAAGTGTAACATGTGAGATACACGTGGTTAAATGTCAGTGTCCGATAGTGGAATGTGTTAACAGTTCATGTGAATGGTTATAAGTGTGTGGTTCGGTATAACTAGTAAGTCTGTGCTGTGTGTGTTGTGTGTGTTGGTGTGTGAGTGTTCAAAGTAGCGATGATGTCCATACATGCGTCAATGTTCATAACGAAGATTAGTGACGGGCTTGTCATGGCCACGCCCAAGTGCCAGAAAATTGGCGTGGGCCAATTCGGACACCAGGTGAATAATGCCAAAGTCAGGCTTAAATATCATGGTCAGTAACGACCAGGTTGAGACATCCAAAGAAAGGGCTACTAAGAAACAATAATTACCCGTTGGGTGGTCACGAAAAATGTGACATGAAGACGAAAAAATTAACGTGGGTCAAGGGGAAGGACAAAAAAGGTTCAAGCTTTGGAGCAAAGGAGAAGGACAAAAAAAGGTTAAGCACTTTCAAAAAATGGCGCCTACTATCGGCCTAACGCTGATGACGTCAAAGAATTACCGTGGGGCAAACTTGACCATGGCAGAAAAAATTAGGGGGCGTAAACATAGGGGGGGCAATACGTAAATACGTTGCTTAAGCACGCGAGTTAGCACGAACCCTTTCTTGAAGGGCTGGCAAAATCATGCGGTTGCCCGCAGTGGAAAATTGGGGTTGCCGGAAAACTGCGTGGCATAAAATTGGACCCTGGTACAAAGGGCCTGGCTCGAAAAAGGATGTCTTAGGTGCCAAAGAGGTGAAGGCCAAAAGGTTCGAGGGTCGCGTATAAATTCGAACTCAAAAAAATGCGCTCGCGGTTCATGTAAGATGCAAAATAAGGTACGTCGCGTCATGATGTACGTACCAAAATGGCGCCCTCTTAACTTATTATATATAAATTAAAAATATTAAATCATAATAGTATATATATATTAAATAGATAAGATATATATTTATTAATTTATATCTACAGTATATGCATATAATATAAATATTATTATAGATATTATCTATATTATTATATATATTATAATATAATTATATATTATATATCTAGCTATAAAATTTCTCATCTGATATATCCGAGAGATACTCTGGCCCCTTAAGGGTAATAAGATTTACAATGGGAGGTAAAATAATTTCTGAATCTTTTAAAGAGCTTTAGGTATTTTATAGCCGAATTTTATATATAACTTTATAATGATATACATAGAGTATTACTGATTAATCCTTGTTAGGTATATAAATTAGATTTATATAAATAATATTATAGTGTATATCAGCTATAACTATAACTATAATAAATTAACTATATTATGTAAGTAGTGTGACAAAGTTGTTATTTGTATTATAATATTATTTTTATTATAATATTATCTATATATTAACTGGCTTCTGGAGGCTATACTACTATATGATATATGAAGCAACGACAACATTTAATTATTTTATATATAAAGAAAATAGTATATATTTTAATTATAATTATAGGTATATAAGTATATCTGTCATTATTATAGATAATACAGTATTTAGTAGTATATTAATTATGATAGACTACATTATTATTTATATGGTAAATAGTTTGAATAGTATAGTTAATTAATCATGCGTCTCGTATTAAATATAGTACGACATATATATATATATATATATCGTATATTAATGTAAAGTAATAATGCTATTTAGTTCTCTTATATTCTATAACAATTATACGGTGAGAATAATATAAGGTAATAATATATGAGAATAGAGATATATATATATATATACCATCAGTTACATATACATTTACATTATAAATTATATTATATACTTAATATATATATAATAATGTATATATTGTATTAATAAATTATAACTGATATATAGCTTTATTATGTATAACTTATAAAGTCAGTTATATATAGTGAATTGGTTCATATATATAATATATATATATTATATTTATATTATATATATAGTATAATATATATTATAAATATAATATATATATATTAATATATATAATTATTATATATATAATGCTTTTCCCAGTAGGGGTAAAAATATCCCATAGTCTATATAATGTATAAGTATACCTATATAATATATAGGTATATACTTTATATATATAATATATATATTATATATATATATCTTAAATTGAACCAACACCCTTATATCTCTAATTTAATATTTCTCTCAACAGGTCCATCCCCTGCCTACATATTTCTCCTTTGGCATCTTTATTGATGCGGGGCCCATGCTATAGAGAACGGTTGCTATTCCTACTGCTACGTATAATTGGATGACTGCTTTGGTCCTAGTGTAACGTACTTCCAACTTCTGCCGATACAGTGTGGGAGGCTGATAAAATCGTTCGAAATGGGGATGAGCAGGGTCTCAAGTTGCCCATTCTTCGACATAAATCAATTCACTCCTTATATATATTCTTACCAGGGGTTCCTCGTGTTGTTCGCGTGAGCGCATTGATTAGCGCTTGAAGTACCAGTGGTATCGGAGAGATTGGAATAAATTTCTTTTCTTTACTCTTGCTAACTTGTCCCACATTTTGCGTAGAAATGGTATAGCAGGGGATACTCACTTCGACGTCGCACAAGGCGGGCTTACACTCAAAGCGGAAATGAGCTAACTAAGTTGGTTTCAAAAAACTATGAAAAATTTTATCGCTGAGGCCTAAGCGCAATAAATATCTCTACAGCAACATTCACTTTAAATCGCATTTAGCCTCCTTATTCCTCTGATGGTTGTGGTGCTCAATTAAGTCTCCAAAAAGTGCAAGTGCCATTGGCTCTTCGGCTCGGTCATTACGAGATCCTCTAAGCTTCATCCCTGGACGATTCTGGCGTTCACTCATCTTCTCCTTCTCCCCATCAAAGGCTGTCCTAATACTGGCCTTTTCGAGCTGTAATACATTCGATTGGACTGCAATCGGGCCCTGAAAATATCGTACGCATCTTAGTGAAGGCCGGCACTGGCTGGCAATTTAGCGGGCCCGAGTTGTGAGGGAGTAGTGCTTCCGTGCTATCCTCACAGCGTCCTTCTAGTTCCACATTCAGCTATACTCCCTATGCTTCAATATACTAACACTTTTCCCTCAGTGTTGGAAGCAACACATGTCCAACCTACTTCGAAAAAAAGGAAGCCGCTCTGATCCTTCTAACTATCGCCTAATTATGCTCTTACTCTTGTATATCTATCTAAGATTTCAAAACTATCTCGACTCTCACTCTTAGATCATCTGGAATCGCATTCACTTTCTTTCTGCAGGGATCGCCAGTACTGTCGGCGCTCGGACGTCATACAGGCGATATAGCAGGTTCACTTCCTTCCTATGATTTTTGAGTTTTCTCTCTCGCCTTAGGGACTACGAGAGAGAAAAACTCTTGCTTGGTGGTGGCTTGGACTATACTAAAGTACTATTGAGATCGCGTATCCTCGCACGCGTGTCATGCTATTCTGGAAGCCCCTCCTTTGGTTTCCTCCTTCGTCTTTGCTTTTAGTTCTATGTCTAGTTTCTTTCAATAGCTCATATTCCTAAGGTTGGTGTTGATGGCGCGACTCTTCTTCCTTTTTTTGTCAAGTGGTAGATTGAATCCTACAGGGTCTGTCTGCTTATCGTGCGCTAACTTTATTTCCTACGTTATCATATTGAATCTTCCACCCGTGCAAGTACTCTTCACTCATGTGCAGACTTCGACCCTGTCATGTCTGCAACTCATTTCAAATGTACATGCCCTTCTTTATTTACGTATAAAGATATCTGCCTGTCTCCGTCTTTATCTTCTCCGCGACACCTATCTCGCGTTGGATTCGTGAGATCGCAAGATTCCGATGGGTCGGTTACCTTCTTATGTGAAGATTCAAATTTCTTTAAAAGCTACACTTCTACAGAGTCTCGCTCTTAAGAAATGTAAGAACCGTTATATCTAACATTTCCTTATCCCTTTCGACGGTTTACCTACGTCTTCTCCTGTTGAAATATAACATCCTTCGCTTCTAACATGAACAAAAAACACGTTTTTAGGATAACCTTACATCAATACGTTGCTAAGGCGGTCCTCAAAGGAAACTGGGAGTCTGTCTTAGACGTGCGAGACTCTTTTTTTTTCCGCTGACACAGTTACTAGTCTATCCGTTATAACGAAGGGCCTCATGAGAGCGCCTTGTATGTGAGGACTTGGCTCTCATATCTGGGGGGGGGGGCTCAGGTTATGGCGACCGTGTCGTTTAAAGAAACGGGCTAAAGGGCAAAAGAGACTTTAAACTGTCGACTTTGCTTTCTAGTCTCACATTAGAGCTCCTACTATTCCATTGGCGGCCGATGCGCTAGTTCTTATATCTATTTTTCTTAGATTGTTACGGCTATTTGTCAACATTGTAGTCGGCAATGTGCTCGGTGTGCGCTATTCCACCTACGTCTGTGTCTACCCCGTTACGACGCGCTCCCGTAGACAGGGTCGTTCGGCACATGAGTTTTGTGTGATATTAGCAACCCCAGACTAGTTCGCTGGCGGTGTTCCTTCTTCCTGCCACCGAGGTGTCTCTGGTTATGCCATCTTAGTAGACCTCATGCAATTCGTGTGTTTCCTATTTAATATTATCCTCCCTTCCACTTTATATTGCCTACGTACTGCTGCTCATGAACTGTTATACATTTTGCGGTTTAGTTTGTAAGTATTTTGTTGTTTTCAGTTCGGTCATTCATCGTATCTCTTGCCCAACGTAAAACGAGCGGTGGTGAATAGACTGTGAAAAATTCATATTTAGTATAAAACTGATAATGAGAAGATAGTATTAGTATCTACAGAGTGTAACTCACTACATATTATACTGAATATAGTTATTATATTTAGTAGAAACAGCAGTAGGTAAATATATAAATTTGATAATCTATATTATAGCATAATAATAGGTAAGGTATTAAGGTAATATAATGATCACTTATGAGGTTATATATATAGCGAGAGAGAGGCGGGAGAGAGGGGCAGAGAGAGAATAAATAATAGAGGAATACACCAGAGAAGTGAGCAGTATTCCCTCCGAGCACTCCAGTAAAGGGGATTTAGGCCTATGTATTGGAAGCAATGCTCTTGAAGTATGCCTAGGTCTTCTCCTTTTGCGTAACACGGAAGATTCGATTTACAGCCACAAGAAGCGGCAAGAGCCTTTATTTTATTGTTGCTAGTTTGCTGCGGCGAAACTCTTGCCATAATTGGGGGTCTGAGTTCGTACTTTTTTCTCTGATTAGTTTCGAATTCTTCATGAACAACCGATGTGGCGGAGAATGCTAGAGATATATTAAGTCTCCTATTGTATAGTTTATTTATTTTTTAGTATAGTAAATGGATATTTTAATATTCATTCGTATAATAATTCTTTCGTCATTATAATAGGTATTTATTACAATTATAAGATGAAAACACAAACATTTTAAAGATAAGAAGTTGAAAATAATTTATTCTTGAAGAAAACTACGTCAGTAATTCCTAAAATAGACACCGATCAAATAATATTATTATACAATCCAATAATCACAGTATCTTACATTATCCATCAATTGATCTTAATCATACTTAGCGTTTTTATGAAAGTTGCTCGCAGGTAAGTTTACTTTACTAAGCTTTTGCTCTTCATTCTTGAGGGATGGTAAGTTTTACACGACACTCAAATTCCGCTTATCCGTTTATGAACCGAATAGTTTTGCTTGGTTTTGCAGGGCGACATACGACCCACTGCGCATAGTATGGAGGGTCAGGGATACGACAATGTTTATTTGTCATCTTTTGTTGTCTTTCGCGGTCGAGCTTGAGTAGTGCAGAACTCCTGAATCTGTTATTCGAGCTTAAAAAAAGGTCATTGAACGGAAGAGGCAGAGTGACCCTCTTTGAAGTTTAGAACAGCAAGGGGAAAGATCGCAAGGGGTGGAATGATCACTGGTGCAACAGAAGAAGATAAAAGTAAGGGAACTGCAATAATTTTGTTGGCTCCCAATTTTCTGACACTAGAAACGTCTTCCTGGATTTGGGATGTACTGTATTATATCATAAATGGTGAATCCCATCCTTGACTTAGTCAAAAAAACGACGCATTAAATTTAAATAACAACCAGGAATTTGGCTTAAATGTTACCCTCTTAGTTGGGGGAAATCTATACACATAAGTAACGGCCATGAATTTCCTTTATAGATGGGCTAAGATAGCATCAGTGTTATCATCTTGGTCCTCAGCAGGAAAGCCAGTGCCCTTTGAAACATTACAAATCCCATCCGTGGTAGAGAGGACGGAAAGAGTACCACGTAAAGGAAGTTTTTCAATAGTTGCGTTTTCATGTCGTGAAGCGGAACGTACCAGGAGGGAACCAATCCACATCGGTATAATTTATGGATCAGCAGTACCTAGGATATCTTCCAGTGCCTCACACAGGACAAGAGGTCTCTGTGCATTGTTAGGTGCTATGACGTTGGAGAGCTGAGGTAGAAGTAAAAAAAAAATTCAATCCCGTTTCATCTTGGTTTTATAGTGAAAATTTTTCCTGCTCGATACAAGAAAAAAATATTATACACCGGCTCCGCAGCCCTGCTTCAGAACCAAGATACAAAACTACGTTCATAATTCGAGAATTTGATTTGGAAAATTTGGGGTAAGAAGTAGAGGTTCTAGTCACGTAACCACCAAGAATCATAAACGCAAATATGCTAATAGAAGTAAAAGCAAGTATGTTAAATAATATTATTTGTCGTAATCTTTTAAGGAATACTTATTGTATTCTAAGGGAAACATTTATTTTCAATGTATTATCTTTAGAAATTATTTTTTATCATCTTTATTTATAGTAATTAAAGTAATATTTTATAATATAATATACACTCAATGAACCTTATATATTAATATTTCCTAGTATAATAGTATTACTTCGGTATAAAGATTAAAAATAAATAAATAGTTCCGCGCAGCAAAATCTATCACAAATAAATATTATATAATATATATAATATATATATATATATATTATATTTAATATTTTTATTAATATTATATAAATACTTTATTTAAATTGTATATATTTATTACATATATAATATACATATTAATGTTATAAACATATTTATAATATAATATTTTTACATTATAATATACATTTAAGTTATACTATAAAATAAAAATAAATAAATAGAGACTTAAAATCTCTAGATATATATTTATATATAATAATTATTATATATATATATATATATTAATTTAATATATTATTATTATATATATATATTAATATATTTGTTATATAATATAAATATCTATTTAAATACTATAGATATCTTTATATATTAATAATTAATTTTAAATCGAATGATATATTATATTAACTAATATATATATATATCATTATATATTAATAATATATTATAATATTTTAATTATAATGTAATAATAATATAATATTTTATAATTATATATATATAATATTATATATATTATTATATTAAATAATATATATTATATAGTATAATATATTTTTTATAATAATTTATATAATAGTATTATTATATTAAATATATATATTATATATATATAATATATATCGTATTAATAGTAAATATAGATTAATGTTTAAAGATATTATCAGTTTCTAGATGAAGAGTCATATTAATATTAATGAGAGTTAAAATTTAAGTAGTAAAGTATAATATATAATATATATATATATTATATAATTATATACTATAATTAAATGTTATTAGGATAAGAATGAGAGAGAGAGTTAATATATATATATAGTATATAGTAATTGATATACGGATATATAAGATATTAGTTATATATATGAAAATGATCATTATTAAGATTATTATTATAATATCATTATTAATAGATCATATTATAGATATAATATATATATAAAACGTTAATATTAGTATATATATAATTATAATATATAATATAATATATGATATAAGTTAATATATATATTATACTGAAATAATTATATATATAGATAATAATTATTTGATATTTATATTATATATATAGTTAACTCCACTCACATATTATATAATATCGTATGCATATAGTATGATTATAATATATATTATAGCACACAGATAGTTACTTTAAGCTGCGCTCACACGACCGAGGGAGCTCCGTGGATCAAGAATCTATTTTTATTTTTCTCTAACTATTTAGGCGTAGCTATTGAAGTGACATTCAGTATTATATATAGTAATTGTAATGGAGAGAGTATTTTTTTATTTCACTCTTATGTATTAAGGTAGGCGAAATATAATTGAGTAATAAGGTTATTTTACATCCGGCAGATTAGTACTAGCGGGGCTTCGAGCCGACGGAGGTGAGATAACTACAATGAGTATGAACGTTTTACCCATATTAGTCCTCGTTGATAGGGAGGGGCGGAGGAACTACCGCGACACCATTACAATATAATAATTATAATAAGTATGGGGGTTTCGATGAGACTCCTCTATCCGTGGGGGGTGTGGTGAAATTAGTTCCACTAACCCAGAACCTGTTAGTGTCCATCTTCACGGAATATAGCTCGCGAGAGCCCTATTTGCAGACTCCTGCCATGCGGTTGAGACGAGGTTATAAATTAGCCCTTGGGAGTAATTCTTTACTTTTTAGATTATTAAATATAGAGAAAATACAAATACATATAACGTGAGAGATGAGATGATGCCGAGTATTCAAACGAGTAACGTCTTAAATAGGCTTTACGTTCCTCATCACGAGAGCAGAATACCATCATAACCATTACTGTTATAACTAATATTTTTATTTTTTTTTGTATAACTCTAATTCACTATAACTAACACACATTTTACCTATATGGAATTCCCAAAAGAGAGATTTTCTTTTGAGCTAGATAGCTCTAATTTGTATTGTTTTGATGAAATTTATAAAATATTATTTTTATTATTATAATTATTCCTATATTTTTTTAAATATATTGACTTCTAATAAAGATCTATTCTATGATAATCATAATGAGGTAATTCGGGAGTATAAAGAAAATCTTATTTACTTTTTATTATTATATACGGTGAAGCATACAATGTATGTCTTGGTGTTTATAATGATAAACCATATTATGCACAGATTGAAATATTACTTTCATAAGAGAGATCATAATATTTTATAATAATTATTGTTTATAAAATAGGTAATGCAGGAACAAAAGACGGAAACTTATATATAATTTTTTGACAGCGCTAACGTGGCAGAGTGCGCACCGTCTATTAATTATACCCATGATCAACATCGCTATGGGTATAATATATATTATACTATCTTGAATACTAATAAAAATATCAAGTTCACGCTTAGTCCGCACCATATAGTATTTCTAAGAGTTTGGTATTAGTACCGTCAGATTCGGTAAGATAGAGACACTAAACACGCGGATAATAAGAGCGGAGAGTCTCCAACACTATCTGATAATATTTATCTATTTATAGATACCATTTGTATCTCATTTCCCTTTTTGTTATACATTCCACCACCAAAACGAAATTTAGAGAAATATTAATAAAAGAAAAATTAACTTGTGACTTATGATTAATTTTAGCAAATATATTAATATATTTGGGAAATATATAAACTGTTTGAGAATGAATTTACTGGCTATCACCTCTTACTTTCTAAATATATAAATTATTTGAGGGATTTTAATTTACCTAAAAATGTTTATTTACTTTAACTGATTTGGTTGTTCAAAATTATTCCTAATTCCAAGATAAGATAGAAGAGATTCAGTAAATAGAAAATTGTATTGATTGGGATTTAATTAATGTGTTTCACACACACTATTATGTTATGCACTGCCTTTAGATATTATTTAAGTATTTATCTAAAAATTGATAGTTACTTAATTAACGATGTTCACTTATCCCCCTCCATTTGCTCTATTACAATATTAACTTATGAGAGTATATATATTTATATAATAAAGATTTAAGTATTTATTATTAAGTATTATGTTGAATTATGACACGGCTGCCACGCTCCGCATAATTGTTGTATACAACTCGAGAGTTGGATTCATGAATGTTCGAAATCGAACATTTCAGGGGGAGAAAAGTTGAGAAGTGAAAATGCGTAAAAACAAATTGATTGACATTACTTTTAGAGGATTCTTAAAGCAGCTCGTCGAACTCTATCTCATAAATTGATGTAATAAAACAAGCGATTACTTAATGTATATATCTATTAATTAAAGTACAGATGTGTTCAGATGGACAATTCTATAGTAAAGTAGAGCTTTATGTATGATCTTATGTTATTTAATTTCAACTCTGGAATTTGTGTTTAAAATAGAAAAAACAGGACGGAAATTCTGAAATAAAAACCGCTATCGAAAAAATAATGTATTACTAGATCACAGCAAATAAGATATGTTACCCAGTATTCAATGATGATAAATTTGATGATGGTACTGTGATAGTGAGCAAGAATTATCGGTGGTTAAAGAAAATATGAAGAAGAAAATATACATAAGTAATTATACGTATATATTTATGATAATTATAGGTATTTAGATCACCATGTGGTGAAATATAAGGTTAGGTCCTAATTGATATAAGATGATTGGTATTAATGTATTATAATATATAGTCATAGTTGTATTGATATATTAAAATATAGTGGTTATGTATAAGTAATTACTATGTAGGTATATATCTGATATACACCTAGGCTGGGGGAGACGAGTAAATAGGTAACAAAAATTAGTTGTTAATTAGATAGTATCATAGTTAAGAATTGGTAGATTAGGTTGGAAAACAATTATACATCATTAAGTTTAGGATGATAAACGACACTTTGCCGGATGGAGTCAAGGTATTAGAACTAGCACTGTAATTAGATGTATTTGGAGTGTCTGAAGATGTCCCAGAGGACTTATAAAGAGAGAAATTGTGCGAATGAGGATTATTGTCTGTGCCTCTCGTTATGAGTATTTGGATATATGTAGCGGAGTGATTATTTATGTGTAATGGCCTGTGGAAAGGGTGGTTTGCCTCTGGAGCCCGTTCCCCACCTGACTTAGGTTTTTAAAGGGAAGAGAATGTTAGCCGGAAATGTCCTAAAACACTATTGGACGCAGAGATGCTCAATTACGTGAAAAGCGAATGAGCAAAGTTACAGGTTTGAAATTACTCTATCTCAGTGGCGCTTAAGTTAGCGATAGTTAGTTAAGCGCGTACCGACCGTGTAATCTACATCTTCTTTTATGCATATATTATATAAAGGTAAATATAACTTAAGTAAATCTAAAATAAATATTTGAATATAAGAAAAATATACCTTGAATGGTGTAACTTAGAGTCTTTTTAATCATTAACTCATCGACTTCGTCATTATGTTAACTTCGGATCTACATTTATATAATGAAGTCGCTTTTAAACCCTAACGGCACGAAGTCTTAACTCGCGAAAGTCTGTTAATAACTGGCACGAGACATTTAAAACAAGCGAATTAATTTTAAAAGCACCATATTACGCTTGAAAATCAAAAGCAAAAAGTGATTCCCAAATATTGAAGCTATCGTTCTGCACTCTTTTATTTTGGCAACCGCCAGGTTTCCAGGAAACAATCTTCTCTTTCTGGTCACTCTTGTACTATAAGTTTTATAATAATATATATATATATATATATATATATATATCAATTAGTTATATATATTATATATATTTATATATATATATATAATATATATATATCTATTATATATATATATTATATATTATATATATATTTATATGTATATATATAATATTTATTACTAAATATATATATATATTTATATTATATATATATATTATATTATTTATATTATATATTATTATTTATATAATATATATATATAATATATATTATAATATAGATTATATTATATTTATTAATATATATAATATTATATAATTTATATATTAATATAGTAAATATATATATTTAATATATATTATAATTTATATAATATATATATATTATATAACATATATATAATATATATGTATATATATATTTATATATATATTTATTCATATATATATTATATATATATATATATATATTATATTATATATATTATATATTAACTATAATTAATATATATATATATAATTACTATATATAATATTATATATATATAATTATATATATAATAATAGTATTTTATATATATATGAAACCTGTTTTATCTTAACGACTCGTACACTTAATTTTTTTTTTCAATATATTGCTAGTATATTATACTAACAATGAAATTTAAGTGGTAACGAACATGATTCAAATATATATATGGACCTGTTTTAAATTTATGACCGTCAGTTTTTTTTTTTTCTTTTGCTTTTTTTTAATATATTGCTAGTTATTATATTGATACTAACAATGAATTTAAGGGGTATGGACATGATTCAATAGTTCGAAATATTTTAAATATTTATTTAAAAATCACTTTTTTTTTATATTAAATATTTTTCAAAAAAAATGTAAAATTATTTTTTCGGATAATTACGTATATATTATACTTACATGTTTTATGTACAGTCGTTTTTTGATTTAAAACTAACGAATACGCTAGAGTAGACCGCATAGATATCAGGTAGTCGGGGTCTCTCGCCCCTCTAAGGTGGACGACCGGGGGACTTCGTCCCCCCCCTCTGTCCCCATCGGTCTCGAGCCCCCTAATTTCGGATAAACATGCTTCCTGAGAATACTAAATACTAAATAAAATGAATTAAAACTACGTAAATAATATTGCTTAAAAAAAAACATTCAGAGCAATTTAATAATTATTTTACATTATAACTATCGTTAAACTTATAATTATTCATATAGTGACGCTTCAAAATTGGGTTATAAGTCCTAAGAACGTGTGTCCGCACATCGAAGTTAAAGTAATTGAAACTAAATGATTTTGAGAAATTTAATTTTTACTTTTTTTTGTAAAAATAAATACATGAAAAAAATTAGATGTAATCTGTCTTTAAAATGTCCATCACTGATATATATAATTTTTATGTTATATACTATATTTTATATTATATATATATATCTATATATATATTAATTATTAATTATGCTTGTAAAATATTTTCTCTAATACTTATATATATAAAATATTATCTATAGATATATATTTATTAATATAATTATATAATATAATAATATTATATGGTGTAAGTGTCTGAAGCTGCCCTCATGTAACTCGAGAACGGCAGCACCTACAGTAAAACAACAAATTATATAATTGAAATCAGCGGAAAATTTAAAGGTTTTAATTTTTTTTTTTCATTTATTCGTCAGAAATATTAAAAAAAATAAAATATATTTCCCATTTAGGGGCTGAGCTTTTAGTTAAAGTAATACCAAAGTGTAAAGGGAAGTAAAAATTATTCCTTTTTTTAAATTGCATGCATTCTAAAATGCAAATTCTCTCGACAAAAACTTAACCAGTCTACACATGTTTGTTGACTTAAATTAAGAATGCTCTTTATTTGAGTTAAAGTACATTCATTAACAAAGTAAATAAAAAGAATACATTTTTGTATGACAGTTTTGCGTTATGTAGCCAAAAATTCGCAGGCGAAACCGTGTAGAATTTATTGCAATTTCTTGACTAAAAATTAAAAGGAATATTTATTAATCTAAATAAAAAAAAAATATATAAAAAAAATCAATAGTCAAAAATATTTAAATAAGTTATTAACTATGGAAAAGTATGCAGAACCAGAATCATTCTTGATGTGGAAAATACTCTTGTTATGGTACCTACATTTCCATATTATGAAAAGCAAGTATAAAAGATATGTGAAATTTAAAAGGAAATGAAATTGTCCATGGACAACGAATTTGTTGTTTGATTAACGGTGTGAAGCGAAAAAAATATATATATCAATTCTTTTTACTTTTTTTCATTAATTTTTAAATTTTTTTCCCAAAATGATTCGTATATTTTCCAAAATGATTAGTATAATTTTCGCAGTGCGACACACGTTCTAGACTTTTACCATTATAATTGTAATTATAATTATAATTATAATTATAATTATTAATTATAATAATATAATTATAATTATAACTAATTGATAATTATAATTTAATAATTATAATTATAATTAATAATTATAATTAATTATAATTATATTATATATTTATATTATTATTATTAATTATTATTATATTTATATTATTATTATATTATTTTATTATTTAATTATTATTATTATTATTATTATTATTTATTATTATTATTATTATTATTATTATTGTACTAAATATTTGAATTAATAAATTCATACGTCTGAATTTATTAATTCAAATATTTAGTACAATAATAATAATAGTAATAATAATAATGTACTAAATATTTGAATTAATAAATTCATACGTCTGAAAAAAATTTCCTTTAACAAAGTTAGTAGAAGCAAAAATAAAGGTGAAAGGAGGGTGGTTTCTTTACAAAAAATTCTATTGCAAAATCAAAGCCTCACACATTACTTAGCCTAGGTTATATAAAATTGTATTGAAAAGGTGTCAGAAAAAGTACGTATCTAAGATTTTCTAAGATTGGCCAATTCTTTTTTTGGTGTTTTATTTTTTAACAAAAAAAAAAGTAAAAACTCAAACTTAGTTTCTCAAATTATTACTTTGTTACTTAATGTTTCGTTGTGTGTCTTACGTTTTAGACTTCATTTTTACTTTCTATGTTTCAATAACTACTAACTTAATTAGAAAAAAGTTCAAACTTTTAACACTATAGGCGTTGTTGTTCCTTCCTTTCGTTCGATTTAGTAGGTTTTAAAAGAAAATTGGCTTACGCTTAACTGGAAGCTCATAATCGACATGAGCCAGTTTTTATTTAGAGCACTTTTTTATTATTTTTTTATTAGAAAAAGAAAAAACCATAATATTTGATTCGACTGTCATCGAATGTGGACGCGTTGAACCCTAAGGAGACCAGAAAGAAAGCAGCAGAAGAAGACTTACAGAAGAAGTGTTTGAAAAATCTGAAAAGATTATAGCATTGGACCGAGGATTGGAAAATCTTAGAGGGAAATTATTAAATAAGTATTTTGGGAATTGTTTGTAAAGAAGAGAGCAATTTAAGGTTTAAAGTTTCCTACCGTAAAGAAAAATTTATTTTAAAGAATCAAAATTTCAAAATGTTAAGATATTTATTTTTAAAAATTATTTTCCAAAAATATAATATACAAATGGAGAGCAAACAATATTTTGCGTACAACTACATTCTTTTTATTAATTATTTGGAATGAAAGGCAAAATTAAAAAAAGAACAAGAAAAGAAATTTTTTAATTTTGAAATATTACATATAAGTATATAAGTGAAGCTGCATTTCGCGAAGTCGTCGAATCATATGGAAATGAAATTTCATATTTTTTTCGTCTGATTAGCAATGGGCTGGAAAACCCCTCTATCATTATGTTTCTTTTCGTGATGGTGAATGATGTTTTGTAAAACTTATCAGCCACAACTCACCCTGCAGCTAGGCGGGATATGTCTTTGTAAATAGATATAATAATAAATATATATTATATTATATATATTATTATATTAATATAATATAATATTTATCATATATATATAATATATATATATATAATATATTATATATATATATATATAATATATATATAATATATATATATAATATATATTATATATATATATAAATAATATATTAATAGAAATTATTAACATGGAAATAAATATGTAATCAGTCAGTAAAAAAAAAAATAAAAAATGAAAAAAACAATTTTATTTATACATCCCGTAAATATTTGAAATGAAATAATATTTTTTTTTGATTGTTGTAATTTAATTTTGTAAAAAATCATTGAAAGGAATTCCGAATCGGATTCGGATTCGGATTCAAGCTTTTACATGAATTCGGATTCGATTTTGGATTCGAGAAATTTTCACACACACGATTCCCTGATTCTGATTTGGAATCCGAAAGTGCTGGATTCAGATTCGAACATTTCCACACACACGCATTCGGATTCGAATTCAAATCCAAAAGTTGCGGATTCATTCGCCATTACTGATATATATTATATAATATATATATAAATATATATATATTAATATATAATATATATATATTATATATAATATATATTATATATATATAGTATTATATATAATAATAATAATATATATATATTATAATATATATATAATTATATAAATACAAGACACCAATTCCAACATAGCGCAGGTGAGTGTTTCAATGTATGGTTGATAGGATTTTAAACTTATCACCTATCGATCACGAAAGAAACAATGATAAGAAAGGGGTTTTCACCCCTTGCTATCAGAATTTTTGAATTTTTTTTTTTTTTTTCATCCTATGGCTCGACGACTTCGCGAAACACAGCTTCACTTTTTCTAATATTTAAAGTTTCTAAATTTCTTTTTTTTCGTTTCCTAACTTTTCATTTTCATTCAAAATAATAATTAAAAGAAATTCAAAGTATATTTCTCCTCAATCTCGGATTTTATATGAAAATAATTTTGAAATAAAATTCTTAAATATGAAATTTTTCAGTCAGTAACATAAATTTTTTCTTTATAAGATTATGAAACTTGTAAACTCTAAAATTACTGTCTTCTTAAAAATGCAATCCACAAGTACTGATTTACGTATTCTTTCTCAGATTTACAATCCTCTCTCCAGTATGTAAACGTTTCAGACCATTAACATTCTACTGCAGTCTTCCTCCTGCTGTTTCTGTTTCTTCTCGCCCTTCTGGCTTCCACCGCGTCCAAACTCGATGTCAGCCGATCACACACACACACACACACACACACACACACACACACACACAGTCACACACACACACACACACACACACACCTACACACCAACACACCACAACACACATATAAATATCTATATAATATATTAATATATAAATATATATATAAATAATATAAATAAATATATATATATAATATATATTATATATATATATTATATATATATATATATATATAATATATATATAATATATATATTATTAATAAATTATATATATATATATATAATATTTCCTCTATGTATGTAATTTTTCATGTGAAATCCCATTTTGGGTGGGGACTTACCCTGGTGTCTCCCCACATGATTTGATTTCATCCCCTTCCTCCCTTTGCTGTCGTTCACGCCGCCAGGGCGTTTTCTTTATAGGATTTTTCATAAGATTCCCATTTTGGGGGTTGCACCTTTCTGGGAATGAAGGTCTTCTAATACTTCTCCTCAGGAACGATTATGTCTTTTTGGATTGGTCTTCGAATTGTAATATATATATTTATAGATGTTTATTTATTTATTTGGTTATTATTTATTTATGATTTATTTTTCTTTAAAGTGGATGGCGTAGCCAAGGGACCCCATTTTAGAAGCTGTAACCCTCTCGTATGGCCGAAAGATCTCCAATCATAATTGGAAGACCTCGGGATGGAGGGTGAGACACTTGGGAGAGGCTATTTGGAGTCTATTAGAATTTTAGTGGGATTTAGTTAGTTGAGATCGATAATAATCAACGTATTCAAAAACCCTGAAAGATGGAAAGGACCGTATTTGTTGTTTAACAACCATTATTTGACGGCTAAACCCTTAAACCTTAAAACCTTAAAGCTCAGCCTTAAAACCTCCTAAATTGAGTCTTAAAAGATTTTTTTTACCGAATCCGGCATCGACCCTTCGACCCCAAAACTCAACTCCGAAGACATTAAAGAAAATGCCTCTTCAAAGGTGGTTCATGTATTTTTACTTTATTATATTTTTCTTTATTTTTTATTTTTAATACTTTATATTTTATTTTTTTACTTTCATTGAATAATTTTGCTTGTTTCTATATTTAGATTATTTGTATTATAAAGTAAAAATATTTTGCCATATTTATTAATGAAATTTCAAAGAATACAAGAATTACTTTATTTATTGTTTATATATTATATATATTTATATTTATATATTATATTTATTTATATATATTATTTAATTTTATATATATTATATATATTTATATATATATAATATATATTATATTATATATTTAATATTATATTATTATATATATATATATAATATATAACAATCTTTTATTTCTATTTTTTAATAATATTTATATTTATATAATAATAGTAATGAATAATTAATATAAAATATATATATATTATATAATAATATATAAAATAATATATTATATAATATAATATATAATATATATATGATAATAATA
>JABUQX010079935.1:40000-43766 GCA_015478945.1 Trachelipus rathkii
TTAAATTATATAGATAAGATATATATATATATTATACTATATATATATATATATATATATATATATATATAATATATATATATATTATATATATTAGAGATGGCCCGAAGAGTAATTTTGGCCGGAGGCGAGAATGAAATTTTAATTCTGGCCGGAGAATGAAATTTCCATTTATACGTACCTTTTTATATATAATTATATATCTATATATATATATAAATTTTATATATTTATATTATATATATATAATATATATATATTATTCACCCAGAGTGATGATTATATATATATATAATTAATTATTTTTTAATTTATTAGCTTATATAGTTTTAAATATATATATATTTATTTAGATTGACTTAAACATGCAATTATCAATGCACTTCCTGGTCCGGATCCTAAGTAGTAACTACCTAGAGAAGTCTCCTTGAATAGGGCTATAACCGTGAGGTGTGAACTTTATGAAATTATAAAAAAAAGTTTATTTATTATAATTTACCCTGCTACATAAAAGCCCATTTTAAAAGGAATGGAATATTCGGTTGGTTTGAGGAAGCAAGGAGGGAGAAGCACGCCAATAGGAAGGCTGGAATACATCACTGCTTTCTTGAGGATGAAACGTTGCTCAATGAGATTAGCTTGTTTTTAGTGTTGCCACAAGAAAAATCGTCAGCAGAAAATGAAAGAATATTCAGATACAATCAACGAAGTGGAACTGATCAAAGTAGAAAAAGTTAAAATCAAACTTAGAAGCAACAGTGAGAAAAAACACAACATGAATTAGAAATACTATTCAAACTACTGTGGATATTTTGCAGCACCACTTATGGAACGAAAATCGGATGCTGATCCACTGTTATGGTGGAAAGAAAGAAAAGCTCTTTTATCCTGATTGCATCTTACCTGAATTCTAGGAAATATCTCTCTGCTCCACTTTCAAGTGTATTTAGCGAGTTTAGAATGTTTTAGTCAACAGGAAATATTTATACAAGTAAAAGGAATTGTCTTTCTCCAACACTAGCTGATTAGCCCCTGTTTCTTCATCATAATTTAAGAACATTTGATTTTAAATATTAGAGAATTGTTACCTAAATACTTAAAAGAATCGGTCTCTCTAAACAAAATGCTCAAAAAGGTTTAACCAGGAAAATTTCTATCAACTACGAAGTTTGCCAACGCAAGTACCAGAAATTTAATAGCATTCATTATGGATGGGAATTTTTCCTAATCAGTCCGAAGAAGTGAGGTGATCTACACCACGAAAGCTTGACATATATTTAGTGTAAACTCGTAGTAATTAAATAAAATAAATTAAATCTTTGCAAAGATCTTTTACCTCAAGGGTTTATTTAATCTATAATATATATATATATACTATATATATAATAATTTATATTATTATCTATATATATTATATATATATTATATTATATAATATTATATATATATATATTATATAATTATATCTATTATTATATATATATATATATATATTATATTATATATATATAGTATATATTATGTGATGGACATGGAACATCCGCCATCCGCAATCCGCATTCGCTCCATCTTTTGAAAAATGAGGATGTTTTCTTCATTTGATTTAAATTCATATAAAAATAAATATTGATTTGCATTTTTCTATGGGATTTTATGGGAATAATTGTAATTTTGAATTTCGATTTCTGTATATATATATATTATATTATATATATATATATATATAATTATTATAATATTATATATATATAATTATATATATTAAAAATATTTTATATATATTATATATATTATTTATATATAGAATATATATATATAATAATATATATTAATATATAATAATATATATATTATCATATATCTATATAACTATATATTATATTATTATATATATATATATATATATATATTTATTATATATTATATATTTATATATATTCTATAGTATATTATATTATAGTAATTATTATATTATATATATATAATATATTATTATATATTATTATATATATTATATATATATATATATTATATTATTTATATATATATATATATATTATATATATATAATATATATATTATGTTTCATTCCGAAAGACACATGCATGTAACTAAAAACTATAACAGCTAACAAAATAAATATAATTATAATAATAATTAGGTTATCATATATATTTTTAACCTACGAAATAAAAAATATTATAAAAATAAAGCTTTTCCAAATTTAAAATTTTAAAAAATGTTGGAAAGTATGATATTACCGTTTTTTGAGAATACGAGGAGCTTCGGGAGTATCCGAGGAGCGGAAAGGTGCCAAATGTTGATTTTCTTTTCTTTTTTAAACTAAAGGATACCCACGGGTAAACAACAAGATGGACAGTCGGGGTTTTTGGCCTACCGGGATGACGGGGGACTTAGTCCCCACCCCCTCTTGTTCGTTCGGACTCGAAACCCCCTAAAAAGGAAATAAAAAGAAAAAATAACATTTTTCCAGAGCAAATAAACAAAACACTATTTGGTAATCTGGCTCTCGTATGTCTGCGATGAAGGTTGATGAAGAGCTTACGGCTTGCCAGACTTAAGATTCTACTATAATTTAGGTTTTTTAATAAATATTTAGGATAAATAATTTTTTTTTAAGTTTTCATTGGAATTGCTTGCTTAAATCAAATGTTTTTTATTTTCCTGTAGTGTTTAGTTTTAAAGAGACATGTACAGTTTCTACAAATTTGCCTATTTATATATATATATATATTAATATATAATATATTATATATTCTATATATATATAATGTTATATATATATATTAAATTAATATATATATTTATATATATATATTTTTTAAGGTTCAACTTCAAAGAGACATCCGGCATCGCGCAATCCTGCATCGCCTCTTCGATCTACTTTAACAAGCTCCGGCCCGGATCAGTTCATCCTCGTCCTCGTTAAGATCCGCATCCGCATGCCGCAAGGACAGTCAAGATATTTGAACATCCGGTCGCCACACGTATTTATATTTATATATAGTATATATGTATGTTACTTATTTATATATTATATATATATATATATAATAGTATATATTGGTCGTTATATATATATATATATATATATATAATATTATATATACATATAGTATATGAATAGTATATGATATATATATATATTATATATATATAGTATATATATATATATATATATATATATATTATTATATTTTATAGTATATATACATAATTGAATTCTATCATTTCACATTCCATGTAGTATTTGTTTATATTATATTATATATATTTTATCTATATATATTCTTTATATTATATATCTATAATTATATAATTATATATTATATATATATATATTAATATGTTTTTTCCTATAAGTTATAGTTTATGTTTAGTAGTTATAAGTTATAGTTATAGTTATGAAGTTTAGAGTTTAGTTATAGTAGTTATAGTTATGAGTTATAAGTTATAAGTTTAGTTGCTTAAGATTGTATTTGCACTTTTTAACTACATATTTTTTCTATTTATATTTATGGTAGTTTTTTTAACGTTTTAAAAATGTATAGCAAAGTATTGTTTTTATTTTTTATTTTATTTCTGTTTTTTCCTTTTCTTTTTTTTTTTTTATGGAACGTAATTTTTCATTCTAATTTTCTATTTTATATATTTTACGTATTCATTTTAGTTTTTTAGCTTCTCTTTCTCCATTTTTAAACATAAACTAATCATAAATATTATTTTTAAGGATTTTAGTTGGTTA
>JABUQX010079936.1:0-7500 GCA_015478945.1 Trachelipus rathkii
ATGACCTATAATATATATACTATATATACATATACTACCTATTACATATAATGATACTAATATATATATATATATATATAATATATAATATTATAGATATAATATATATATATATAATTATATATATATATATATATATATATAATATATATATATATAATATATATAGTATATATATATATTATAATAATCATATAATCAAATAGTAAATTATATAATATATATAAATTGATATTAAATATATATAATATATTAGTATAATTAATCATATAACTATATATATATATCTATATATAATATATACATATACGTATCTATATATATAACTATCACTAATATATATATATAATACCTTATATATATAATATATACTATATATATAGATATAAATATAAATATATATTAATATATATATATATATTAGTATAATGATAATTCAAATTAATGCGTTTAGGTAAAGAAGGATTTCATTGTTGATTTTAAGGGATTCAGACGTTTTAAGCCATGGGCCAGAGCCGGAGCATATAAAATATCTCTTTACTATTTAACCAAAGATGCCACGGAGCCGGAGCCGGAGCATATTAACAATTATTATATAAATTGGTTAAAGATTGCACGACAAAATAATAATTATATAGTATTATATATATTATTCTATACATAATATTAATATAGAGAAAATAATTATAATATATAATAATATCATATATAATAGTATAATAGTATTATTTATAAATTTATATATATATATATAAAGAATATATACCGTGAATTTTGCTGTGTATAATACTATATATATATACTTATATAAGATTAGTAATATAAAACGTATAGAAAGTATATACTATATAATATTACTATATATATATATATACGTATATATATATTATATATATATATATATATATTATATACTATTACTATATAAATATATATATATATAATAAATATATATATAATAGTAGTATATAATATATAATATAATATAATATATATATATAAAATGATATATATAATTATATATATAAGATATAATATATACTAGTTATTTATATATAGCAATTACCTACTATATAAATATTCTATGGCAAGTTGTCGACGACTTCGTAAGAAAATTTGTCACAATGCCTATACTGCCGTAAAATGAGGGAACATTGGACCCATCCAGTCCTTAATCATTATTTGCCAACGACAATCCACTAGTTTAACTGTCTGATAGATCCAAGTTTTTCTTTTGAATGAAGTTGTCCGTACTACATAAGCTACAAAAGATAGCATATGTTATTTGAACGAAATTTATAAGCAGTTGTATTGTGCTAATGGGTAGTCCTTGACCCCTACTCTAAAGTAAACATTTTTCAGTTGCTATTTTGAATCTATTGGCTCTTAATGAATGCCCGGAGGAATTTAAAACCTCTATTCTACAGCGGAAAGTCTATGTGTGCTTTTTACTTTTTCAAATCCAAGACAACGAGAATTTGATTTTGTTGATTGCTGACAGCTATATCCAGATTCAAGACAACACCACAATATAAGGCTTCACCAGGCCGTGGATATTTAAGGAGAAGAGTCTCCTTGTTATTTCTTGTACTGAAAAAATCAATTGAAGTTGAAGCGAGCAGACTCCTGTGTACCAAAGTCCTGTTGGTAAAATAAACATCACAGGAAATAACAACTGACACAAAATAATTTTTCCACCATCTTTATTACCTTTCAATCTACCTTTGCTTTTAGAGAGGTAGTTCCTTATTTCTTCAGTATTAATCTTTTCGAATGAAATTTGGACTCCTTAAAGACGCTATTCTAAAGAATGGAATTCCCATGTTATCATATGACAATATATGCACGGAAACAACTTGTCATTTATAATATCATTCATTATAGTTACTCAATTAAAAGTACAGAAAAGTTACTGTATATGAAATTACCTTTTATGGGAGAATGATTGTTCCTGTTGAACAATTGAACGCAGAATTAACCCAGCAATGAAATTATTATAAAATCAAAAGTATTTATGAAGTTCAAACTTCAGATTAGCTTTTTCAAATGAAAATAAAATTGAAATCTCCTCAAGTTAAAGATAAACTTCCTTTACTTTATGTTCATCAGTGATATACAAATACAATGCGTGGCTGTGATGCCAGCCTACAAAGAAAGGCCTCGTAGTCTTTCTATTCGCATTGATCCCTGATACATAAATATCCTATAGAACGTTTGGAACATTTGCTCCATCCCCCATATTCTCCGATCAATTCTCATTCTCTTCAAGAAAATGAAATGCTCATACAGATTTCAAAATTTTCAATGATTTTTGGATTGTGAAAGAGAGCCCTGCCTCCACTCTCTGTCTGGAAACCTATATAACTATCGGCATACCATCGCTCCAAGAAACATGACCAAACATTCGTACAAACTGAAAATATTTTCATAACACTGAAGTAGAGTTTTGTCACATAGTGATACTTTTTTCTATATATTGCAATATTAATTTTATCATATAATTTATTTATATATAACTTTTATTGTAGTTTATTTGATTTTATTGATTTAAAATTTGTATTATTGTTCAAGTATAAGTACCAAGCCTGATAATGCCGGTGTGTCCTTAGAATTGGATTCACCCTCCGAAACTAGCGTTACAGAAAATGGTAGATTTGTCTTGGTTATTGTTGCTATTACTATAATACGACTATATAATATATATATCATATAATTAATATTGATATAATATAATATTATACTATAAACAATACTATATACCTATATATATGTAAGTGAGAAGTATATAGTTAAATATACGTTATATATTATGTAAGTGATATAGGTTAGTATAATAGAATATAGGTTATCATAATGTATGTATATTTTCATACAATGTTATTAAACTATTAATATTTTTGAAATTGTATATTATCTGCCAAGACACGGTTAAAGACAGTTATTAAAGTTGCACACATCCGTGAACTGTAATTTGGTATGTTTTACGGCCATGTTGTCATGATCCAAATGACACTTTTATTTTTAAAATCCAAACATGGGGATTATCCTCCTTAGTACTGCGGATAACAAATCCCTGAATAAAAATCCGCCATCTTGTTCAGGGTTCTCGGTGCGTGAACGTGAGGATTGAGTATAGAACGATGATAGATGCTGCCTATGTATAGTATATGTCGAACCCCTATGCCTGGACTGCAATTACGCAGTCTTTCAACTGTGTAACAACCTCTCATTTAAGCAGTAATGCTGGCCTTAATTACTATTAAAGTGCCCTTTTTCCATACATCTTTATTATTAGTATACATATTATATCTATTATTATTATTATTATCTGATTATATTATTATATTATTCATGTATTATTTATTATTATATCATTATTATTATTATTATATCCATTATTATTATTATTATTATTATATTTATTATTATTCATATTATTATTTTATTATTATTATTATTATTATTATTATTTATTCATATTATTATACTTTAATAATAATCAATAATAATGAATCCTATTATTATAAATAATAATAAATAATAAAATATATACTTATAAATAATCCAATAAAATAATCAATAATTAATAATTAATCTTAATAATAATGATAAATAATAATAAGAAATAATCAATAATAACCCTATTCATTACCATATGATACTATATAATCACTATATATATCATATATATCATATACTATATATATAATACTATGATATATTATATATATCACTCTATATATAATATTATATATTATTATATATATAAAACCTTACAACTATATGTACTCCCTATATAGGCTGTAAAGGTCTCTTTCGTCTGTTTTGTGTGTGGCACGCGAGATTGATAGATTCTATTCTTGTGGGACACGAATTTCTCGCGCGTCTCCTATCGGCTCCTTGGCCCTTAATGTGAGCTTAATTGCCAGTAGTACCGTCTCCCCTTCTTTTCCTACAGGTAAAGAGATATAAACCACCCTCTTCCTCTCTACTCTCCTCTCTCTCTCCTCTCTTTCTCTCTCCCTTCTCTCTTCTCTTCTCTTCCTCCCTCTCTCTTCCTTTTGCTCTCTCTCTCTCTCTCTCTCTCCTTTTTGTCCATTGCTTCAAGTGAGTCACAATACACATGGGATTTAAACCCACACACGTGCGACAAGTAACATTGCACCTAATTAATATCTAATCAACCTTTTGCCTAACACTACATTGACTCACTGAGAAGATACAGCTACAGTTTACGTCTGCTCTTCTCCTCTCCTCTTCTAAGCAACATACCAAGCAAATCCACTCAGGTACAGCTATATTCCTCAGTGAAAACTGCCAAACCAATTCAGAAATTGAATCATTATGCCAATTAAGCTTTTCTTTTCTCCTCTTTCTCCTTCCCTTTCTTCCTCTTGCTGCTTCTTCTTCTTCCCTTCTCCTTCTCTTCCTTCTTTCCTCTTCTCTTTTCTCTTCTCTTCTGTCTCTTTTATCCTTTCTCCACCTCTCCTTCTCCTTCCTTTTCTTCCCTCTTCTTCCTCTTCTAGCCTCTTCTTCCCTAATCTACATGTAAAGGTTAATTATCAGTCCAAAAAATCTCATTCCAATTTAACCATTTCAACGTAGACGGAAAATCATGTCTTCATAAGACAAAGAAACAAAAAAAACACTCTCCCGATACAAAATAATACCTGTTTCCTTAATAGATAAACCCTAATTAACCAAACAGCCTCATCATCCCAAACAAAACAAAATACAACCAAATAAACACAAACAAAAAAGGAAAATAAAATCGACAAAAGAAGAAGATAGAAAAGCAATATATATATACCTATATATATAAATCAATTGACCATTGATAATGGGGGAATATATACTAATTTTATATAAGCTACTTATATATAAAAAAGTTGTTAATCTATCTTAATATAAATATATAGAAAGTCTGAAATATATAGTAATATATATATATATATATATATGTATATAGTGAAGATAGGCAGAAAGATAACTCACCACGCTGCAGAACAAGAGAATATAGTGAAGATTGAAAGAGAGAAAATAAACATGATAAAGATAGAGTGAAATAGACAGACAGATTGGAAGAAGATCGACAATAGAGAAAATAGAAAGAATGAGGATATATATATAGTGAAGATAGATCGAGTGAAGACAGTCTGACACATAAAAAATTGAAAGAATAAAGATAGATTAGGGAAGATATATAGAATAAAAATAGCAGACAGATAGACAAAAATCTATAAAAGAAAAGATAGAAAGAATGAAGATAGACATATTGAAGATAGAGCTAAAATAGATAGACAGATAGACAGAAGATTGACAAAGGAGAAAATACAAAGAATGAAGATAGATATAGTGAAGATAGTGTGAAAATAGATAGACACATTTTTCAAAAGATTGACAAAAGAAAAAATAGAAAGAATGAAGATAGACGGAGTGAAAATAGACAGAAGATCGACAAAAGAGAAAATAGGAAGAATGAAGATAGATATAGTGAAGATAGAGTGAAAATAGATAGACATAGGCAGAAGATCGAGAAAAGAGAAAATAGAAAAAATGAAGATAGATATAGTGAAGACAAAATAAAAATAGACAAACAGATAGTCCACTAAACTACAGAACAAAAGAATTGAGCGTCCCTCTACTATGAAGATTTAGAAATAAAAAAAAACGTAAGTCGAAAAAAATGATATGCTTTTTTTTAAGCTGATTTAAATTTATTTTTATGAGGACAAGAATCGGGGCTCTGGTTTTAAGTTACACGGAGAATCATTACCAATATAGACCTTTTCATCTATGTGATTTATTTCTTTATGTGTGTGTGTGTATGTGTATGTGTATGTTTGTATGTATATTTTTATGTATATATGTATGTATGTATGGAATTATATATGATTGGAAGAATGGGTGAAAGCGGTTTGTGAAAGGTAAGATTATATGTATAAAATAAGTAATATACTACTAATATGTGCAATATATATATATATATATATATATATATATATATATTATATATATATATACTTATATATATATATATATATATATATAACTATATATATATTATATATATATTATATATATATATATATATATAATATGTAAGTATATATTTATATATATATAATATATATATATATATATATATATATATATATATATATATATATATATATATATATATATATATATATATATATATATATATAAAATATTAAATATAATATATAATGATCAATATGTATATATATATATATATATAATATATATATATATATATATATATATATATATATATATATATAATATATATATACATATATATATATATATATATATAATATATATATATATAATATATATATAAATATATATATAATATATATATATATGTTATATTATTATATATATATTATATATATAAAATAAAAAATATAGAAATATATATATATATATATATATATATATATATTATATATATATATATAATATATATATTAATTAGCGATGCTACGAATGTGAAATGCTTACAAGGATGAGGATGTAATAGTGGATGCCAGGTTGGGATGCGTTTATTTATCTTCTATTACTACATCCACGCGGATGCGGATACGGATATTTTATTTCCTTGATCGAGATGTGGCAAAAATTTCACGGAATATGGCTTACCAATTCTCTAAAACATTTATTTTTTTTATATAAAACCTTATTTGGCCTCTTCATTACTTTAAACTTTTCCAAATTGGTACTTGTGGCACTTGTGGTACTTGAAGCATTCCTTTAGCATGTTCAAACTGCCGAGTATTCACGAGATCCTCAAACATTTTCACTAGTAACACCTTGCCCGGGTATGGTGTGCCAAACTATGATGATGATATTCTTATCCTTATAAACAGTATAACAGTCTTGCTATACTCTTTTTCTTGCCCAGTCAAATCAATTGAGTGTTAAGTCATTTGGAAAGTTATAACATGAAGGAATAGTTATTTTCACTTTTGGGATCCAGTGATAAAGTAAAGTTACTGAAAATTTTAAGTATAATAATATGCAAAAATTCATGTAAGAGTATGACTAGCACCACAATCATCGATGATCCAGACTTTATATTTTTTGTCATAAATGCTACGTTTTGTTTTTGTATGTTCTAAATACAATCCTAGTAATGATAGTAAATGGTAGCTTGTCTTGTGTTTACTTAAAGGTCAATACTGGAGAAATTTCTTTACAGTTACTGCAGGAACGGAGATATAATACTACTTAATAGCGTACACAGTGGGAGCTGAGGGGCTACTGCTCCTCTTCAAGAAATTTTATCAAACTTTTCAAATAAGAGCAATGAAGAAAAACAGTAAAAACTGATAAAAATAGGTCATTTAGAACACTCAGTCCCCCTACCGCCCACCAAGAAAAATTGATGCGTAAGCCAGTAACGCTACTTTAATAAATGTGTAAAATCCATCCCCCAATTAAACACATTGTTAACATTTTGTTAATATTTGA